>CALSCP010001971.1:0-23418 GCA_943704425.1 Ministeria vibrans ATCC 50519
CTCTCTCTCTCTCTCTCTCTCTCTCTCTCTCTCTCTCTCTCTCTCTCTCTCTCTCTCTCTCTCTCTCTCTCTATCACTTTGTTTCTTTCTCCCTCCTTTCTCTCTCTCTCTCTCTCTCTATCACTTTGTTTCTTTCTCCCTCCCTCCTTTCTCTCTCTCTCTCTCCCTCACTAAGAGCTATCTACTCATTCACTCGCTCTTCACTTTTCTTACTTCTTCTTCTTCTTGTTCTTCTTTTCTCTCTGTTTTATTTGACTCCTAATTATCTGTGTCTCTCTCTTTGCTTCTCCCCTCTTCTCTCTGTGTACGACAGTTTTTTCAGTCGCTACAGGGGCGTTTGGTGGCCATGCAGGCTGTCGCCCACCAGCCTGCTCTGCGCGAGCTCTTTGCCTCTCTCATGGTGGACGTCGACCGCAGTACCTCTCTCAAGAACCGCGACAAGTTCACTCAGAATCTTACACTCTTCAAGAACTCTCTTGCTCGCGTACGACCTTTTTTATATTGGTTTCGTTCATTTGTCTCACTTTGTTTTGTATATAGGTTCCAATTCAGTCGGTGGGTCACTTGTGAATTTCTTCTTCTTTTTTATACATACACAATTAACAAAAAAAAACAAAAAAAAAAACAATAGTGTACAACTCTAAAGGGGCACAGAGGCACGTTCAAGGCGAGGGAGGGTGACCTCGGAGGGGCCAAGGATGTAGTGTGTGTCGAGATCAGACCAACGAGAGTCGCGCAGAGGCCCGTCTGCGTCGGTGTTGACGGAGAACACGGGCGTGCGATGCTGGCGGGCAAGACGCAAGGCAGTGCGCCCGATGCCAACCGAGAGCGATGTGCCAATAAAGACGAGTGCATCGCACGTCGAGAGGTGCTCGGTTGCGCGCGCGTGAAGGTCGACAGGGTATGTTTCGTCAAAGAGCATTGTGTGTGGCAGAATGATGCCCGCGCTGCACACAGGACACGATGGAACCGTGTCGACAAGTGGTATGTCACCTAGAAACCAGGGAGGAAGCGTGTCGCATGGAATCGGCGACTTCCAGTCTGAGTGTGCGCACTCTAGATTGCTACAGCGCATTGCGTTGAGACGGCCGTGCAGGTAGAGCACCCGGTCGGCCGGAGTGCCTGCATCGTCATGAAGCGAATCAATATTTTGTGTCAACACCATCATAGTGTCCTGGTGGTCAGCGACCAGGCGTGCCAGAGCATTGTGGCCACTGTTTGGAGTAGTGCGAAAGGCAATGCTACACAGAAATGGTGTCAAATCAAAAGCAGGCGTCTGCGAGTGAGCTACGACTCCCCTCGACTGCTTACAGCTTCCGTGTGGGCATCCAGTAGGTGTTGTACCAATCAACAGGGTCGGAGTTGAGCTGCTTCATCGTAACACGCTCGATTGCATTCCATCCAACGCGAGACCACAGAGACGTGTCTGACAGCCAACCAACATGAGCAGCTTACTTCACACACCTCCCGTTCAATGATGTACCGTCGCCACGAAACGTCGGAATGCCGGAAGCTTTCGAGAGTCCCGCACCGACCAGAAAGGTGATCTTTCGCTGATCGCGAATCATAGCAGACAATCGTTGGATGCTCGCCTCTGTATCCTCTTCTGGCGCCACTGTAGCACCATGCCGTCTTCTTCGCGGTCGGTCCATTGTCGGTTAATTGTGAAATTTGTGATCATTTATCATGATTCATTGGTGCAATTCAATTCTAAGTTGTCAATTACAACTGCCAAATGAGTGTCAAGTCGAGAAGACTCTTCACATTTTCGTCCACGCAGTGCTTTGCACTCTGAATAACCTTTGCGTTTTTGGCAAGAATGGGAGACTGAGTGGGCCAGTAGAACGAGGCAGTAAATTGAAATACGAACTAAATGTATAATGCAAACAATCCGTCTCTTTTTTTCGTTTTCTACATAGATCACGCGTTGCCTGTACTCAAATTAAATGGGCTTGATCTTAAAATGGAGGGAAATCAGAGAGAACACAAGGCACTTGAGATCTAAACAAAAAGAAGAACATAATTCAGACGCCAACGAGAACCCTTCATAAGTCACGCCCACCCTCCAACACTCTCTCTTTTACCACGATGGTTCTATCTGACTCTCCTCTCTCTATATCCCTTTGTTTTTTTCTCTCTATCACTTTGTTTCTTTCTCTCTCTCTCTCTCTCACTTTGTTTCTTTCTCACTCTCATCACTTTCGCTCTTTCTCGCTCCTTTCTCTCTCTCATTTTTCGCCGCACCTTGAACAAGAAAGTAGAACGTGCGCAGCCCTTCGGGGTCCTTGCTATTGTTGACATCCTGAAGCGTTCCCAGTTTCGCTGTCGCAAACGAAATGTGCTCTGTACCAAGCACAATTTCCAGTTCCTGTTCGCCATCACGTCGGTTTGGTGCAGGCCAGTTCGCGTCGTCCTACACAGAACACACGCACACACAGGCCCAGACAGAGATCAGCAAGGTATGCCCTTCTCCCTTCTCTCTCTCTCTGTGACTCTGTGACTCTGTGACTCTGTCTCTCTACCTCCTTGAGCACTTCACTGTCCAGCACCATGTTCTCGATCTCCTTTAGCACAGACGCCCCGACCTTGACTGTCTTTCGGATCACCGATCCGTTGCGGTAGTTACTGTTGTTTACATATCGAAGCTCGCCTACAAGTGTCGTTTCCGGTGGCAGTCAGAAGGAAGAAGAAGAGAAAAAAAGAGAAAAAAGAATAAATCGGGAAAGAGAGCCAAGCGAACGCTAGCAATGCTCCCTCGCAACAAACCCCACGGCAGTGGCCCCGCTGCGGACACATGGAGGGACTGGATTCCACGGAGGATGTCGACGAGACGACGAAACACAAAACGCAAAAAAATATAATATTATAATATAATATCGGATTGACAGGAAAGAACGCGATAATCTCGCATGCGCATGGTCCCACACGCATACACACACTTCCGCGGAGTGGAGATGCGCCAATACGGATCGCGAGGACGCCGCAGGACGCGCAGAGACGACGCGACAAGTACCGTTGGGGTTGAACTCAAATTCCAGATGCTCGTCGCCGAATTTCCCGACATGGCCGACCCGGTATCGCACGTAAAAGTCGTCGGGCATTCTAATGAACAAGCAGAGTGAAACCAAGTGATCCGAATTGTGATCAGATAAATATTTTTTTAAAAAAAAAGAACACTCTCACTCTCTCTCTCTCACTGAACAGTCTCAACACTGATTTATTTCTCACTTCGATTCGGCATGACCTCCGAGATTGGCTTTGGTAGCCTTACGTCGCTACCGGCCCTGATCAGTCCCGACCAGCGATACGTTCTCTGTGCCAGTGGCAACCGAGTGCGCATTTACGCTGTCTCCAGCGCCCTTTGCATCGCGACGCTGCGCTGCTCCTTGCCCTCATTGCCCACAGTAGACGACGCGCAGGATGCTGCGGGCGCCGCGTCGTCAGTCGCAGACGATTTTGTCGTCGCCATGTGGATTCCCGACGAAAACTCACTGCGACTGCACACCGTCACCGCGTCGGGCGTAGCGCTCGTCTGGGACTACATGGACGGCGTCCTTCTCTCCCATCAGGCTATTGTGCCACCCAAGAGCGGCAAACTCGCGTCGTGGACCGTTGTCGATGCCGTCCCGCTGCGCGGTGCCGGCGTTCTCGTGCGCACTCTCGAACGCCGTCGAAGAAAGTCTTCTGCCGAAAAGGTATTGCGCACCCTCCCACTCCCATCGTTGCTGCGAACATGGCTCTCGCGCTCTCTTTCTCTGTGTGTGCGTGTCTGTGTGTTTGCGTGTGTGTTTTATGTTCTATTCATCGTGAATCCTGCGCGATCCGCATCTCATATGTATTTTTTCTTTTCTTTCTCTCTCGATCTTGTTTCTCTCTCTCTTTATGTTTCTATCTAATATTTTTTCTCTTTATTATTTCTCTCTCTCTCTCTCTCTCTCTCTCTCTCTCTCTCTCTCTCTCTCTATTACTTTGTTTCTTTCTCCCTCCTCTCTCTCTCTCTCTCTCTCTCTCTCTCTCTCTCTCTCTCTCTTGCTTCCATTTAGGCTTCTCGTGAGCGCGAAGCCACGACGGCCGTTTACCAATGTACCCTGAGCATATTTTCCGACACGCCGGCGGGGGGCAGTGCGGAGTCGACGGAGGCAGAGGGCGCACAGGCGGCGGCCAAGATGCGCCGCCTGTGCAAGCTGGCCAACTCGGCGAACGGCGCTGCATTGGCCGTGCGCCGGCCGGACGGTCTCTACCTTGCCATCGTTGCCAACCGCACGTTGACTCTGTGCAACACAGAGACAGGCGTGATTACACAGTATATATCACCATTATTATTACTATATGTTTTGTTATTACGCTTCTCACCCCCTCACCTCTCTTCTTCTTTTTTTTTTTGTTTTTTGTGCGCAGTCTCACACACACACGAGCGTTGACAACAGTCGCGTTTCGACCGGGAAACCAACAAGTGGCAACGGGCGACAGCCGTGGCGAGATTCTCTTGTGGCACTTGTTTGGTGACGACGGCAAGACGCTGTTGACGGGACCGCACGTGAAAACATCGCTGCACTGGCACGCCCAGGCTGTGGGCTCCATCCAGTTTCTTGTGAATGGTGCATATATGCTCAGTGGTGGTCGTGAAGAGGTCCTTGTCAAGTGGCAATTGAGCACAGGCGGACGCGACTACCTGCCCCGTCTGGGTGGACCCATCTTTGGCATTTCGACCAACGACACGAGCGGGACGGGCGTCGCAGTGACACTTGCGTGCAACGCAGTGCTCGTCGTGCGCACTCAAGACTGGGCAGTGCGCCAGGCGATTCGTGGACTCCAGTGCGACACAGAACGCGAGACGGACGCGCGACAGGATCTTCAGTTGCACCTCAAGGCGCGCGTGGCACCCTTGGACGCGTCAGTCGAGCCCGAGCTGTCATCCACCTGGACCGTCCCTATGGCCATGCACCCGACGCCGTCTGGCCACTCGCACGTTTTGTGCACCGAGGGCCGCGCCGGCACTCTCGACTTCTTCGATGTCGATCAGAACCGCCATGTGGCGCTGGTCAAGGTGGTCCCCGGCACACATGTGTCGCGCAACGAACGCACGCGTTCTCTTGTACGCACCCATGTTCACCACGCTGTCTTTGGTGGCGGTGGTGCCACACCGCAGAGTGTGGCGACGAGCAGTGGTCGTCACTTCTTTGTGACGGTGGAGGAGCGGCTGACGAGTGACAGTGGCGCTTCCGGCAGTGGTAGTGGCGGCGCTTCGCTAAGCGGCAGTGGCGGAGGTGCGTCCGGCGGAGGCGGATCGGGCGCTGATGACTCGAGCGATGGCGCCGGGGCAGTGGAAAAGGAAAAGAAGAAGTATGGCGGTCAGGGCGACTGTGTGTTGCGCACAAGTTTGCGCTTCTGGGACTCGGACGAGACGCGAGCGGGGCGCAGTGGCTCGGTGAATGTTGGTTATACTGCGGCGTGCTGTGTAGACCAGCCACACAAGCAGGACTCTGTGACGGCCGTGTGTGCGCACCCGCTTGGGCGTGACATGGTTGTTACGTGTGGTGGCGCCACCTTCAATGTGTGGTGTCGTGCGGCGGGGCCCGGTGCCACCTGGGCGTGCCGCAGTGTGGGTTTCTACCGCGACCACAAGTGTCACGACGCCGCCTTCTCGCACGACGGCTCTGTACTTGCCGTCGCCTCGGGCCACACCGTCACCCTGTGGGATCCCGACACGAACGAGCTGCGACACACCCTCTGCGACGGTCTGCGCAAGGAGACGGTACGTCGCGTGGCGTTTGTCGGTGACCGCTACCTCGTGGCCATTGTTCGCTCACGCCTCACCGACACCGACTCTCTGCGTGTGTGGAACTTGCTCACACTCTCCGTCTGGTGGTCTTGTCACCTTGAGGGCCACGTGACTGCCTTCACCGTCACTCCATCGCGTGTCCTTGTGCTCTTGCGTGCTGGCCGTGCTGCCCTTGCTTTTGACCCATCCTCTCCAAGTACGATATTGCATTATTTTTAATAATAACATAATATAATAATAGCTGTTATTATTATTATTATTATCATCATTATTAATATTATCATTGGTGTCTTGTCACGGTATTGACTCTGTATGCATGTAGCACCAAAACTGACGTGTCCCCTTGACGTGGGTCGTATTGTGGGAGCAGTTGCCGACAGTGCACATTCAGTCATTCTTATGAACCACCGGTACGTCTCCTCCTTACTGCCTCTTTGTTCACTCATTCTATGTCAATGTCATTACATCGTACAACTGGGTATTTATTTATGTTTTCTTTTTTTTTCTTTTTTTTTGCTATTAGACGGCAGTTGTATCGACTTATGTTAGACGACGCACCGACAAGTGGGGCGTCTCCTGCTCCTTCCGCGTCTATGACAGGGATTGAGGAGGATGCAGAGGTGGACGATCAAGCGTTGTACGCAGCAGTGTTTGGCAGGGCACCGCCACGCACGAACAGCAGTGGGAAGGGGATGCGACGGGCCCCTGCGACCAGTGCCGTGGGACGCGCCGCCAATGCGGTCCTTGCGGCGCCCGTCTATGCCATGGCCGCCATGTCGCAGCTGTTTACGCCCTTTGTCGAGCGGGTGTACAGCGAAGGGCAGCGCAAACCAATGGAGATTGACAGCGAAGACACCGAACAACATACAGCGACCATTCCCAACAGCAGCAGCAGCAGTAACAAAGTCGACGACGACACACTACACCACAAGAGCCGATCGACACATGACGCAGCGCGGGTTCACGCGCAAGGCATAGCGCCCGACGACGACGACCTTGCCTCCCTCGCCGCTCTTTTTGCCTCTCCTGCCTTTAATGCGTCCTCGTCTTCCGCTCTCAATACCCCCTCCTCAAAGCGTCGCAAGAAGACGTAGATTACTATTAGTTCCACCTTTTCAATTTCAAGTACAGAAGCATTACCCAAACAAATGTAATTATCCCCCCAAAACAAAAATAATAAGAGAAATGATCAGTGCGAGTTGTTCTCAAGAGCGGAGTAGCGATGGACGGCGTCGACAAAGCAGGCAAGGGCGTCGGGGCTGTGGTCGGGGAGCATTCCATGGCCCAGGTTGGCAATCCAAGGCCCACCTGCCTGCTTGAAGCGTGCAACCATGGCTGCCGTCTCCTGCTCTAGCATGGGCAGATGCGCGTACAAAGCCGCAGGATCAAGGTTCCCCTGAAGCGTGAGGGTGGGCCCGAGGGCGGCACGCGCGTCTGACGGGTGCGTACACCAGTCGATGCTGACAACGTCAATGGCGTCGCCCGCGGCTGCACTGAGCTCACCGAGCGCCCGGCACGAGACACCTTTGGGGAAAACGGCAATGGGCACTTGGTGCTGTGCTCCCAGTAGGCGCTTGGTCTGACGTGCCAGCTCAATGAGGTAGGGCATGGCAAACATGCGCCAGTGCTCAGGAGAGAGTTCTCCCGCCCAACTGTCAAACAGCTGAAGGATTTGTGCGCCGCCTGAGCGTACCTGGCCCGCCAGATAGACCGCAGATACACGCGTGATAAGCGCCAATAGCTCGTGCGATGCCTCGGGGTTGCGGTAGAGCCATGCTTTGGCCTTGGACAATGTCTTGCTGCCACCGCCCTCGATGCAATATGCCATGATGGTCCAGGGCGCCCCTGCACGCGAATGAGAAGTGAACGGACGACCACAACATTTCGTTCGTACCACAAAAGCCAAAAAGGGGCACTCTGCCGTCAAGTTTGGTGCGAGTGAGACGGATGGCATCGTAGACGTAGCCAAGAGAGGCGTCCACATCGACACTGGTGTTGAGACGGCTGAGACACTCAGGAGTCAACAGTGGCTCAGGAAAATGCGGTCCTTTTCCGGGCACCTAGAGAAACAAATGCATATGGCATGAATGAAAGTGCATGTGACTGGCTGCCTGTGTACCATTTCAACGGTGAGACCAAGTGCTTGCGGAATAACCTGTGTGAGGGGAGAGGCATGAGACGAGAGAGTTAAGCACCTTCGCGATGGTCTCTGCAGCACCACTCACCAATATGTCACAGAAGATGATGGAGGCATCAAGAGGAAAGCGATCGATGGGCTGTAGAGTGACTTTGCAGGCGAGCTCGGGCGTACGGCACACCGTGAAAAACTGTTCAACTGCGCGAAGAGCACGAAACTCGGGAAGGTAGCGACCCGCCTAGCCAAGGGGTGTTTTCTCGATTGAGGGGCGGGATACTCATACTTGGATGCACGTCTACCTGTCTCATCGCCCACACAGGTGCATGCTCAACCTGTTCGCCACGAATCACGCGAAAGATCAAATCGTTCTGAAACCCCCAAAGTCAATGACGAGTTGAGTTGGGAACAAAAACGAGTCGGGCAATAGACACCTTCATGGGTGGAAACTCATCGGTAGAAACGGTGTCCTCGTTTGCGGGTGCTATCTCTGTCATGTTACAACGACTCACACGTAAAAGATTAAAAAGAATGATTTTTGTGATTTTGTCATTTTTCTTAATTCTTAGTTTCAGTTTTGGGATGAGTTTAAAAGATCACAATTCACAGTCATCACACTCTTTCTTCTTCTCGTTTCTGTCATGGGCAACAAGGCTTCGGGAATGGTCTTCCCGGCAGGCACGACCTTTCACTCCTTGGAGGCGGCCAACATTGGCGGCACAACCGTGAAAATGTCCGACTATGCGGGCAGCGTCTGTCTCGTCGTCAACGTCGCGTCCAAGTGAGGGCGGACCGCCCGCAACTACAGAGTACGCCTTGGCTCTTACAGCTACTGTTTGTCTCTCTCTCTCTCTCTGCTCCCGAATGACCCACTCACGCCTTAACATCTCAACGAGGCGCATTTCGTTTCGATGTCAAAAAAAAAAAAAAAAAAAAAAAAAAAAAAAAAAAAAAAACTGTCGTGTTCTCACTGCGCTGCTCATTGACGTGTTGCAGGAACTCGCCGAAGTCTACAGCACCTACAAAGATGCTGGGCTTAAAATCCTTGCCTTCCCTTGCAACCAGTTTCTGTTTCAAGGTGGGGTGTGTTCTTTTGCTGCTTTTGCGCTCTGGCGCTGACTGTCTGTGTGTGTGTGTCTGATAGAGCCCGGCACCAACGAAGAAATTGAAAAGTTTGCACGTGCACACGGTGCCGAGTACGATCTGTTTGCCAAGATCAAGGTCAACGGCGAAGAGGCGGCGCCCGTGTACCAGTTCCTGAAGCAGCACCAGAACGTTGGACGCATCGACGTATGAAGGGCAGCACCCACGCCAAAACACCGCACTAACTTGTTCTTCTTTTTCTGTGGCGTGGTGTTAGTGGAACTTTGCCAAGTTCCTTGTGGACCGCAAGGGTGTGCCCCGCTACGCATTCAAAAGCAGCAGCAACCCGCTCGACATCAAGAGCGAGATTGAGACATTGCTGGCCGAGCCGGCCGAGTAGACGACATCTCAAACCTCTCCTTGTTTGTTCTTGTTGTTTGCGTGTCTTACCGCTGCCTGTTTTTTTTTGTGTCTTCCTTTTTTATCTTGTGCGCTTCACTTGATTGCACATATTCACCCATATACACTCACGCTCTCGCACTCCCCCACTTTGGGCACAATATGACTGTGGCCGATGACGACGCAACGCCAAAGTGGATTGTATGCTACATCCGCAGCGTTTTTTTGCGTCTGATGCACAGCAAACCAGCTCGCACAATGGACCCGAGGGTCTCGCGACACCGCTCCTCTCAACGCACTCGCCCAAAACGACACATTGTGCACACACCACTCGTAGTCGCTCCTTCTTTCACTTTGGCGAGTTCTCTGAGAAGGACCTGTCTGCGAGCGGTTGTGTGCGTGAAATTGTGTCTGTTGAGAATGAGTTGAAGGTGTCCGCACACAGACGGAAACCCGTTAATTTTGGTTCGCCTGTGTGTGAGAGATTTTTGAGCTGCTTTGCACAGTCTAAAAGTTATGCTTTTTTGTGCGGTCGTGAGAGAGAAGAGTATATTTGTATGTGTGTGTGTCGGTTTAAGTGAAGCAATTTATAATTATTTCGTTTTATTTTCTTTTGTGATTAGTGTAATGTCAGTAAGGTATATTTGGATGAAATGATCGCATGTAACAAACGTGAGAGAGAAAGGAGAAAGAAACGAAAGTGGTAGAGAGAGAGAGAGAAAGTGATAGAGAAAGAGACAAAGTCACAGAGAGAAAGGAGGAAAAGAAACAAAGTAATCAAAGCGATAAGAGAGGAAGCGATTTAACAACCGCCCGTTTTGATTTTCTTGGCATAACGAAGCCCGCATGCATTACAGAGTCTGTAGTAAGAGAGAAAATGGTGTTAGGAGGGGGAGGGTGTTTTGGGATTTTGATTTTTTGAGTTTACGTCTTGGGACCTTCTGGGCCCTTGCGCCACTCTGGACTGTATGTCTTCTTGCACTCGAGACAGGCTTGATTGGGGCTCTTCTTCGCCGTCTTGGACTGCGTAGGGGGCGTGGATGCCCCAGCAGCAGGCGAGGAAGTCGCCGGGGAAGCGAGAGGGACCAGCGGCTCAAGGATGACGGGCGACGCGAGCTCAAGAGGGGTCGATGAAGAGTGGCTCTCGACGGCCGATGTGGAGAGAGGCCGCGGCGGCAGAGGCGAATGTCCTTGTCCGCGTCGCTGCTGCTGCTGCTGCTGTTGTTGTTGTTGTTGTTGTTGCTGCTGCTGTGATTGGTAGTGTTGTTGCTGTTGCTGTTGCGGCAGTTGCTGTTGCTGCTGTTGCTGAAGAACTGCCTGTTGCAATTGTTGTTCTTGCAGCGCTGCAAAGTGCTCCTGTTCAAACTGACCCTCTTGTGCGCGCAACCCTAGCTGCTGCTCAACCAACAGCATCTGCTCCACTTGCGACTCGGCCGACTCGGGAGAGCCCGACTAAGAAGAAGATAAAAAGAGACACAACGACGATGAGCACACGAGTGAGAGAGTAAACAAAAGAAAGAAAAGGCTGACCAAATGACTGATGAGACTAGTCTGCAGCGTAATATTGCGCAGTTTGAGCTCAATGATTTCACTTCGGAGTCGCATAATCTCGCGATCCTGTGCGCCTCGGTTCGCCAAGTAGGAGTAGCTACGCTCCGGATCAACGACAACCGAGACCATACGAATGAAGTGAGGTTCCTACAAGTGATTGAAACAGTGGGTGAGAAATATGTCCATCTCTCACTCGTCTAATAATTTTTTTTTCTCTCTTTCTCTCTCTCTTCCTCTCCCCGTCAATCACTTTCTTTTCCTTCTCCTTTCTATCTGTCTCTATGTATATATCTGACTCCATGTGAGCGTCGTGTGGGTACCTGAGTGTTGAGGTGCTTGAAGAGCTGCATGTCACTGCGGATGCACACATGATGGCCTGCCTTGTGGAGGATGCGAGCGAAGCATGTGTAAACGCTACAGTTGAGACTGGTGGCCGTCGCATTAAGCACCGCTACAAAGCGAGGCACATCTTCATTGGCAATTGCGCTGTAGAAGTGTCTTCGCACCAGAATAGTAATTAAAAAAAAACAAAAAACAAAAACAAAATGAGCAAAAAAAGGAAGAAAAGAAAACAAATGTGCATGTACCTTCCGACAAAATCTTCGACGTCGTAACCCGTGGCAGCCCAGCACACCTGACTGATGCTGATGGTAACGCCATCGGGTGTCATCTTCGTCTCAAACTCGACTGTGTTGCCGTCGACGGTGCGAAAATCGCTGGATGGCAGTGGTGACGTCGGCTGGCGTCGCGGGGCGGAGGGGCTGCGGGGTGAAAGCGAGTCGCTTGAATGACGCTTCTGCAGCGCCGGATGTGCACTGCGCACTCCGGCAGATCGCGTTGCAAGTGATGGTCCGTCTAGCGATGAGTGTGGTGCTGGTACATGGCTTGGACCATTGGATGAGAGCCCACTGCTGCCGAAGCCATTGCTGAACGGCTGGTTGGAAGTGAGGCGTTCACCCGCTCGAAACGACCCTGGTGAGGTGGGATAGCTTCCGAGCGACGCTGAGCGGGCATCTTCCGTTACAAGTCCGGTGAATTCATCGCAGAGCGCACTGCTGACACTGTGAGAATCGTGTGTGTCCGAGAGGAAGCCGGCGGCCGCCAACATGTTGTCCGTGCTCATTTCGAGGGGTGCTTCGGGTGTTGCAGACGCTTGGCGAAACTCTTGGCTACGGCGATGTTCGTTGGGAAAGCGGTAAGGTGACGTCTTGGCAGAGAGACCGTTGCGGTCACAGATGGCGCTTGAGGAGCGTCCGCGCACCGGACCGCCCGCGAGACTGTCGTTGGAACGGAGCATCCCAGTCTGCGCCGCTCCGTCCTCCTCTTCGGCCATCGCCATCACGTGCGTCCGCTCCAGCTGGTGACGAAGACCCTCGTGACCGTCAAAGCAGACGGTGTGGGCACGACGAAGCGGTGGCGCCATCTCGTCAACGGCTTTGAGCATTTCCATTGCGTCCAGCTGCATTATTGTGGAGTGGACAGAAAGTTAAAAAAAAAGAGGGGAGGGGGAAGGGAGAGAGCAAGGTAAGCAAGCGGCAGACATTGTGACGTGCTACAACGAGCACACTGCGACAGAGCAACAGGCCAACAGCGTTGGGGGGTGGAGAGAGAGGCAAACTCAAAAACCACCACTGACGTTTTCGAAAATTAATAAGTATTTGATGGATATGTATGAAACTGAGCTGTAGGAGCCGAAACCCTAGCGAAGCAATGAAGCAATGACATGCATGTATGCCAGAAGAGTAGAGCGAGCAGACAGGCAACGATGCCACGGGCGTAGAGAAGTCAAACGACAAAGGAACACGAAAAAAAAACCGTAAAAGGTAAATTAGGTGTCTAAGGCGCAATGAAGAAGATGGCCCATCTCAGAGGGGTGGAAAGGGTCTTGGACATACTGATGAGAAGAAGAGGGAGGGCGGGAAGTGGAGGCAATCGCATGCTTGGACAGTCGCAAAGGAAAGGGTTAGAAGCAAAGCGGTAAGTTCGCGAAAGACGACCAAGCGCCCGATGGAGGGCACGTAGAAGCGGGTAGGGTGGGGTGCGTGGAGTGTGCTACGGAGCATGGCAGGGCGAGGGCGTGCGTCGGCGGGTGCCTTACCTGCATATTCACATCTTCGCCAAATATCGTCGAAAAATCAGCCGAGGAGCGTTTCGCTGGCTGGGCCGTGTTGTCTGGCCGGCTTCCGGGGACAAAGGCCGTCTTGCCATCGGCACTTGTCGTAATGATGACGGGTAAACTGGCATTTCGCTCGACTCCTCCGTGGGGCAGCGACGGGGCAACTTGCATTGTACTCGGTAGTGGGCGCGCACGGAAACTAAAATGAACGCCGCGATGGGGTGTCACAGAACAGGACTGCGCCAAAAAGTTGAGAAAGAAAGCGAATTGTTGTAATTGCAATAATGAATAAATTGCCTTGTATTGGTTTTTTTTTTATTATTGACGTAATGAGTACCGAATCTGAGAAAGATTGGAAATGTTCCAGACAGTGGAGATGGCTGAACATGCAGACAAAGATCCAAGTACATTGAATCATTGATGAAAAATGTAAAAAGGTAGAGAAGTAGCGCGGGGATGAACGGAACTTGGCAGTGTAGAGGACGAAAAGGAGTCGCCTGTCTTTTTCACGGAGTCGGAACAGGTGTCACAATTTTTGGTGTATTTGAGTGTGATGTGCGAAGGAGGTGGAAAAGAAAGAGGAGGTGTGTCTTATCCAAGGGCAGCAACGCACTCGTCATGGAAGCGCGGGCCAACCACATCCGGAGGAGTCTCGCCCTTCTCGTTTGCTATCGTCTTGTCGGCGCCCCCCTTGATGAGCAGCTCGACCACCTTGTAGTGACCGTTGCCGCATGCGTCGTGGAGTGGAGTGTCGCCCAACTTGTCCTGCGCGTTGACGTTGGCACCGTTGGACGTCAGGAACTCAATGCAATGATCGTGGCCCTTGTCCGAGCAGATCTGCAGCGGCGTTACCTTGTCCTGTGGAGAGAGATTGAGAGAGGTTGAGAAAAACAAGAGACAGTGTGAGTGAGACAGAAAGAAAGAGAGAGAGAGAAAAAAAAGTGATGAAAGAGAGAGAGAAAGAGAGAAACAAAGAGAGTCGGGGTTGTCGAGGTTGAAGGTTACCTCGTCGGCGGGAGAGATGTCTGCACCCGCTTCTTTGAGTGCCATCATGCACTTGACGTTGCCATTGCGTGCGGCCCAGTGCATAGGTGTCCACTTGTACTTCGACGTGAGTGAGTGATCTGCGCCCTTCTTGCACAGAATCTAAAGTGCGAGAGAGAGAGAGAGAGAGAGAGAGAGAGAGAGAGAGAGAGAGAGAGAGAGAGAGAGAGAGAGAGAGAGAGAGAGAGAGAGAGAGAAACAAAGTGATAGAGAGAGAAACAAAGTGATAGAGAGAGAAACAAAGTGATAGAGAGAGAAACAAAGTGATAGAGTGATAGAGAGACGAACAAAGTAATAGAGAGACATGAGAATGGACGTGACGGGCTCATCCTTGGCCTACTTCGATGCACGTGAGACTGCCAGCGTCGGCCGCAAAGTGGAGCGCCGTGTTCTTGTTCTTGGCACGCAAATCGATCTAACACAACACTCGTTCGCTTAGAAGAGAACACAGAGATCTTTTTTTTTTCACCTGAGCGCCATTGTCGACGAGCCACTGAACGACCACGGCGTGTCCGCCTCTGGCCGCCCAGTGGAGGCATGAGCTGCCAAACTGCGGGTCCAGCTTGTTCACGTCGAATCCTTTGTCATTGACCTAAAGCGGAGAACGTAAGAAATAGAAATCGAGAGAAATCGACGAGTGGAAAACACACGAGCGCGACGTTTGTAGGCTGCCCCAACCCCTACACTCGTCAACCCGGCACAAATAAACACACTGGCACACGCACAACGCATTCTTTCAACCCAGTTGTGTCTAAATCCGGCGCGTTCAATTCGACTCGATTATTTTTTTTTTTTTTTTTTTTTTTTTTGCGACAGCTCATAAAAGGTCTATCGAGTGTCGCAGTAGTGCACATCAACAGGATGCAGCCTGCGTGAATGTCTCCTCCAATCCGTAAACGAAACAGAGACAAATAGCGAAAGGTTGACAGAAAAGTTTTTTTTTCTCTCTCCATCAGCCAAACGTGCGATGTCCTTGCTTGAAAGACGGGGAAGATCCCCAAGTGGGTCGTCTTGATACGTAATGGGCGGAAAAGATGAAGAAAGGGAGACGCAGGGAGCGCACAGAGCGAGAGAGAGAGAAAGAAAGGAGAGAAAGAGAGAGAGAGCTTACAGCTTTCTCAATGGGCTTCAGTCGGCCAGTCTTGGCTGCTTCAAAGACGAGGCTCTCAGCCATGATGTGTATATAATATAAAGAGAAAAAAAACTGTCCACTGAATACTGATCACTCTGAAGTCTCTGAAGACTGAACTCCGATGAGATGACTGATTCACTCTGAACCTTTCAAAAAATAATAATAATAATAATAATAATTATAATATCATTATTATTATTATATTTTTGTAATAAAAACTTGCGCGCGAAGACAATGATCATTGAGAGAGAGACTTTGGATTGACTGAGAATCTGAGATCCTTCTACTTAGTCGTCCATGGACTCTTGTCGAATCTTCTCCTCGGCGAGCGCCTTGGTCGCCAGCATCTTGGAGACAAAAGTGAAACGGGGACCACGAAAGAGGGGGCTTGGAGGGCGTGCAGCATGCAGCGTGGTGCCGTGGAAAAGAGCCACACGACCGTACTTGGGCTGCACTTCGGTGAGCAGCTCAAAGTTTTCTGTTTCACGACAGCGCGGATGTGTAGGAGCGCGCACACATGCAGCGGGCGGGGTGTAGAAGGCAGTCTGGCCCCAAAAGTCAGGGCACCAATGAGGCGTCAGGTACACCAGGAAGGTCCACTCTTGGTCATCGTGCGAGCAGTCGTAGTGGATGCGCGTGTCGTCGCTCGTACGAATGAGATTAGTAGTGACGTCGTAGGGATGCCACTGACGCAAACTGTCGGGCGTCATGGCGTCCATCAGGCGCTTCGTCTTGCGCCACACTGACGTCTCCAGATAGGCCGCGACGTTGGCGCCGCCAAGCCACTTAACGTTGTCGCCATTGTCGTACGTACCGTCGTCGTGGTGCGTCACGTCGTCAAACGACCACAGCTGTTGCTCCTCCACATGTTGTCGCATCGCCGTCAGCTCCCGCTCGCTAAACAGCCCGTCAACAATCACCACAGGCTGACCATACGTGTCGTTCACCATGCGCGTCACCAGTCGCCCCAGATCAATCGGCGCGCTTTCCTCCTCATCTCGTTCCACTAGCTTCGCCAACATACTCTCATCGTGCGCTTCTCGTCGTCGGTAGCTGTCCGCCGCCGCCTGCGCCTGCACAATATCAGTATCAAAAAAAAAATCGATCAATCAAAAGCACGGGCTATATACCGCTGCGGCGTTCGGTGTGAGTTGGACCAAGAGGAACATCATCATGGAGCGACGCGAGACGGCCGGTGGGCGAACTAAGAAAGGGATGTCTGCGTCCCACGCAACTATTCGCGCCTTTTGAGGATGCACCGATGCGATCACGTTGTGCCGTGCCTCGTCGAAGAACACCATTTCGCCATAGGCATTTTTGCGCCAGTCACGCTCAAGATACACTATCAGATTGACATTGCCCGAATGCGACGCAGAATCCTCTCCAGTCTCTGATTGGGGTGCCGACGAGTGCACACGTGGTTCGTCGCCACGTCGTAGCACGTGCGCCGACACGTCAAGTGGATACAATGGTGAGCCAGTCTGGTTCGAAACCTACAAGAGTGTTCATCATCCACAAACCAAGCCCCAACGACAAAATCGGTATGTTCCAAAGGGTACGGTCTAACAAACACAACCAATTTCCGAGCGTGCTTCTTCGAGACGTACCTGTGCGGCAAATGTGGCAAGAGGCTTCCACAGTTTCGATTTGAAAAATTGTCTGGGCGAAAGTTCGCGGTTCCACCAGGGAAACGCCGGACCGTGTTGCGATGCGTCAAACTCCCAAACCTGACTCTCGCCATACACTCTTCGGACACCCTTGAGAATGCCGCTGCCGACCACCGTATCGCTGTACGCAACCCGAACCGAATCGCCATCGCCCAAAACCACTTTTCCAGAAGCCGCTTGCGATGCGGTCGTCACCAGCAGCCCTATCAGTGCCAGGGTCAACTTCCTCATAAGATACTCTGTACAAAAGAAGAATTTCTGTGATCTGTCATCTGTGCTAGTGTGCGTTGTGCTTTGTTGGGTGAGTGCCAAATGAATAGATCGACGATTGATTTGGAAATGACTTCTTCTTCTTCTAGTAATTAATTTAAAACGTTCTTCTAAGATGCTCTCCTCAGGCTCAGAAGATGATGACGACTCGCTGAATGTGATTCGTATCAACGAAGACTACAAGAAGAAATACGAGATTCGCAAGGATCGCGATGAACGAATGCGACGTAAGACTCAACGTGCCCTCCATCCACTTGCGATCCAGCGTCGCAGATGCACGCATGAGCATGTGCACGTGTGTGCGTGTCTCGCCGTCCCTGCGACGCTGTCTTTCTCGGCTGTGCTTTGCCATGCATCTCATCTCGTGCTCACATTTATGTCTCTGTGTGTTCTGTGTCTGTGCGTGTAGTGCAAGACAAATACGGGGTAAAGGCCGGCGATGAGGTTGACTCGGATGTGTCTGAGTCGACTTCCGAGTCGGAGGACAGCGACGCGGAAATGATGACGGAGAATGTCGAGAAGAACATTTTGCGCACTCTGTCGATGATCCGAAAACGCGATCCGCGCATTTACGATGCCAACGAGACCTTTTTCGAAGCAGCGCCTGCTGAAGGTGGGGGCAATGCCACCGGCGAGGAGAGTGCTAAGAAAAAGAAGGAAAAGCGCATGACACTGCGCGACTTTGAGCGAAAGGAACTGCTGGAGAAGGGTGCAGAGAAGGCGTTTGCCGAGGATGAGGACGATCCCGACGCACTCGCCGCCAAGGCAAAGTCTGGCTCCTTGTCGTACTTTGAAGAACAGGCGGCGGCACGCGAAGCACTCAAACGGCAACTGGTACTGACGCATCGACAGAGAGAGAGAGAGAGAGGAGGGGGAGAAAGAAACAAAGTGAGAGAGAGAGAAACAAAAGATTCTCATGTGCAGTGCCAATACGTTGCGTAGGACTCCGACGACAGCGACGACGAGGATATCTTTCAAACGAGGCCGAAAACAGTAGAGGAGAAGCAAAAGGAGGAGGCAGACTATCGTCGATGGCTTCGTGTAAGCAATGCAATCACGAGAACGAGAGACACATTGTTGACTCGTATCATCATCATAATGTGTAGGGCGAAAAATCACGACTGGACAATACACAAGAGGAGGCCGACTTTGATGCACTGGGACGTCTTTGGCGGGATCCCAACCTAGACGAAAACGAGCAGTTCCTTCGGGACTACGTGCTGGGGCGACAGTGGACGGAGCGCAAGAACACGGGAGGCCATGACGCGGACGACGAGGAAGATGAGGCGCACCTCGACGACCAGGATGAGTTTGAGCGTGCGTACAACTTTCGCTTTGAAGAGCCAGATGGGAGTACGGCAACGACACTTGATTGAGAGACGTGTATATGTGACTGATTTGCGTCGTATTTTCTGTTTGTTTTTGACTCAGACACGATTCAGACGTATCCGCGAAACATTGATATGTCATTGCGACGCAAAGACGAACGACGCAAAGAGAAGCGAAAGGAACGAGAGACGCGCAAAGAGCACGAGAAGGAGATGAAGCGCGAAGAAATGCGCCGACTGAAGAACCTAAAGAAGAAGGAGATCTTTGAGAGGCTCAAGAAAATCAAAGAATTGTCAGGTAACCATCATCATCATCGAGAGAGAGAGAGGAGGGGGAGGAGGAAGAAAGAAACAAAGTGAGAAAGGAGGCAAGGAATAGAGAGAGAAGCAAATTAGTGAATTAGAGAGCAACAACAAAATATTAGAGAGAGAAACAAAGTGATAGGGAGACGGACAAGAGTGGCAGACGGAAAAAGTAATGTGTGTCTCGTATGTATTTTGAATGTATGCATGTCTGACGCCCACTTTAATTTGATGTGATAGGGATGAAAGGAGAGGAGAAAGGGACGTTCTTTGACGAAGTTGATTTGGACGGGGAGTTTGACGAGGAGGCGCACAATGCGACCCTTGCCAAGATGTTTAATGATGATTTCTACGCAGCGGAAGAGGTAACGCATTTCGACGTGGTGTCGTACACGACTTAAGCCTGTGATGTGTAGAGCGAGAAACCGGTGTTTGACGACGAGGAGACGGCGTTTCTGGGACTGGATGAGGAGATGCAGGAGTACAGTCGAGGCGGAGGAGGCGAGGATGGGGATGGGGAAGAGGTTGACTTGCGGGCGCTGGAGCGGGAAGGGTGGGGGGAGGCCGATGCCGAGGGTGCCACGATTGTCGAAGGGGAGAGCAAGCGACAGCGGAAGCAGCGGCGGAAGCGAGAGCGACGGAGGGAAGAGGAGGGAGAGCAACGCAGACTGTTTGAGGCGAGTTTCAATGTCGATGCGGACGAGACTGAGGGGCAGCAGAGGGCACACGACGAACCACAGACGACCAGTAGTAAGATGAAGAAGAAGACGTTTGACGAGTATGCCGAGGAGCTGTACCAGTTGGACATGGAGGATGTGGTGGCGGGCGAGCCGACGCGTTTTAAGTACCGCCCGGTGCCCGGTAAGGCGCACATACCGTTCAGTGTACTCATTCACTCACTCACTTGTTGCCGTACGCCCCCGTAGCAAATGACTTTGGATTGAGCACTGAGGAGGTTTTGTTGGCGGACGAGCGCGATCTGAACAAGTGGGTGAGTGTGAAGCGGATGACGCAGTATCGCGATGAGGATGAGGAGGCGCGTGACCGACGGTTTTTCCGCAAACGAGGACGCAACTTTGAATTGAAACGACGAGTGTTGACGTCGTTGGAGAAGAAGCTGATTGCGGAGCGACAGGAGAAGAAAATGGAGAGGGGAACGCAGTGGAATAATGGGGGAGAGGCAGAGGGAGGGATGAAGAAGGAGAAGAAGAAGAAGCGAAAGGCGGTGGAGGAGGAAGAAGGGAAAGAAGAGGGAGAGAAGGAGGGGAAGAAGAAGAGGAGACGGATGGAGGAAGCATCGAAGAGTGAAGAGACCGCTACGGAACCCGAGGCAGAGACGAAGAAGAAGAAGAAGAAGAAGAAGGGAGTGACGAGTGTGGAGAGCGGCGCGGTGCGCGGAATGGACAGTGAGCGATTGGCTGCGTATGGGATTAAGGTGCCCAAGAAGAAGAAGAAGAAGAGTAAGAAGAAGAGCACGAATGAAGAGTGATGATTCATTAGAATTATGAAAGCTTTTTATCTTTCATCTCAGTGGGTTTTGATTTTGGGCTTGGGAGGCGCGTCAAAGATGCGCTGGTTAAAGTAGAGAATCCAAACGAGAGAGGAGAGGTAGAAAATTCGAAGAGGGCGCAAAAAAGAGTCGGGAGAGAGGGGCGAAGAGGAGAGGAAAGAGGCAAAGGGAGCAGAAGAAGTGCGGAAGAGGAAAAGGTCGGTGGTGAGAAAGAGGGCGAGGCGAGCAGATTCGATGACGATGGCCCGCGTGAAGGAGGACGGGTTGTTGTTGAAGAGTACCCCGTAGGAGTAGAGGGTGAGAACGATGAAGAGGGCCGCACAACAGGAGAGAGACTGAAAGGGAGAGAGAAAAAGAAAAAGTCAGTGAGTGAGTAAGTGAGTGTATGTACGTGTGTGTGTGAGAGTGAGTGAGTGAGTGTATGTATGTATGTATGTGTATGTGTGTGTGTGTCTTTGTGGCATATGTGTGATACTTTATAGCGAGTATCTTTGTAGTGTGTATCTTTGCGGTATATATCTTTGTGATGTGTGTGTGTGTGTGTGTGTGATGCAACATGAGCAACATGATATCAAACAACGTACGTAGGGAATGTGCGTGGCAAAGCGCTCGGTAGTGATGAGAATGAACAAGGCGGTGATGGGGAGCCAGTGTGTAAAGAGGTAGCACATGAGGGCGGTGGGCAGGGAGCGGCCAAACTTGGGCATAGGGGCATGAACGTCGGGAATGTCCTCGAGCAGGCCGGTGCGAGGTGTGTCGTCGTGCCAGCCGGGTCCGTAGAAGAGAGTCTTGAGGCGCGCAGTGACAGTGGGAATGCATACGGCAGTAGACACGACGTGCCACAGATGGTGCAACTGCGTCCAAATGGGGTCCCATGTCTCCAGTGGGTGCGTCAGTCCATACACAACCTACCAAACAGCGGCAAAAGACAGACAGCGACAGAGAGAGAAAAACAAAAAAGCAACGCAACGCAACCAATCACAAAGTGAAAGACAGAAGAAGAGAGAAGAAGAGAAAGAGAGGCGTGAGTCAGTCGAAAAATGTCATCAACAAAACAAAATCAAAAAAGGTACCTCTTCGTGCTCTGCCTCGAATGTGCCAAAAAGCCGGTCCCAGATGATGAGTGTTCCAGCGTAGTTCTTGTCGATGCAGTAGCGGTTGCGCCCATGGTGCACACGGTGATGGCTTGGTGTGTTCAAAACCCATTCCAGAGGGCCCAACGAATCAATGGCCTAAGGAATGAATGTGAACACAACTAGAGGTAGAATGACAAACAAAATCTCTACCTGAGTGTGAATCCAAAACTGGTAGAGTGTGTTAAACTGACGATGAAGAGCCATGATGGACGGGGGGATGCAGATGGCAGCAGGCAAGTAGAAGAAGAGCGAGGTGAGACCTTGAATGGAGCTCTGCCGCAGAGCGGTTGTGAGGTTGTAATCCTCCGACGAGTGGTGGACGACATGGCCCGCCCAGATGATGTTTACTTCGTGC
This sequence comes from Ministeria vibrans ATCC 50519, assembly GCA_943704425.1. Lineage (NCBI taxonomy): Eukaryota > Filasterea > Ministeriida > Ministeriidae > Ministeria > Ministeria vibrans. The sequence goes on from CALSCP010001971.1 coordinate 21,811, forward strand.
GACATGCGATGGAACCAGTAGTAGCAGAAGTCCACGACAAAGAAGGTGATCCACCAGGTGTAGGGCGAGTCCCACGGCAGTGCGAAGACGTGGAAGTGGTTGTAGCACCAAATGTACGACGCCATCTCAATGCCAAAGTACAGGAAGCGCTGCACCAGCTGCTGTGTCATGCCAGCAGCAACGTTGCCAAACGCTCCATTCAGATTGTACGCCTTGCTCAGCTTCGCGCGACTCTCCATTGCCAAGAGAGCAATCTCAACGACAACACAAAGGAAGAACAACATTGATGACATCGCAATGTAGTTTGGCACCTGCAGAGACGAGCGGGTGAGCATGGCGCGCGAACGCGGCGTGACGCGTGGGCACTTACATCCTCGACCTTCTCGACCGCCCACGACGGCGTCGTCATGTAGAAGAGGGCGGCAAAGCCTTGATCATCAAAAATTGAAAAATGAATATAAAAATATTGAGAACAGTTACTCTCCTTTCTTGGAAGTTGTTCTTCCTTACCATGGAGTAGGCGGCCACTGAGACCTTCGATAGGAAAGGCGTGTAGCATAGCAAAATAAAAAGTGTGTGTTTAGTGTTAAAGTCAGAATATTACAATCATACAGATAATTATAATGTCGATGTCGGGCTCATGTCTGCAGTGATTCAGCGGAATCAGCTGCCTCTTGCCTTTCTGCAGTGAGTCTGCATTCTCATGAGCTAAACTCATTTGACTCATTCTGGGGTGATTCAGTGTGTAAGTAAGTCCTGTAAACAACCGATTAACAGTTTAACTCAGTCTTGTTTTGATAAATGGCTGCGTGCAGTCCCGCCAAACCCGCATCAAGCAAAACAATGGCACGCGTGCCTGATCTCCCGCCCTTTTTAGAGGCTGCTCGTGTCGGTGATGTGGACAAAATTGACGAAATGCTCAAGGTCGGAAAATTCCCCATTGGGCTCTCTCTGTCTTCCCACTCTCCTTCACCGTCTGCCCATGCTGGTTCATTCTAGGCGGATCCGCGTGTTGCAAATGACACACACACTGACGGCACCACCGCGCTGCACTGGGCGGCGATTGAGAATCAGACGGGCGTTGTGGCGCGCCTGCTCAACTCACCCGTCAATCGAGACGCACGCGGCACCACACTGGCTGCGCACGCGCTGCATTGGGCTGCCAGGATGGGACACATTGAATCGTGCCAGCTGTTCCTTGCAAGCGGGGTGTTTGTGGACGTGGTCGATGCAGACGGCGTCACGCCGCTTCTCTTCTCTGCCGGCTGCGCCCACGCGCCCCTCGCCGCGTTTCTGATTGCCCGCGGTGCCAATGTCAACCACCAGGACAATGCCGGTACGAAGTGCGTCGGCGTGGGCCGTGGTTTGCCCAAGGACAAGGCAGTGCACTGCATTGAATCAATCTCACTCGCGCGCTTTAAGGAATGTGTGCTCTTGCGTGGGCGATGCGGCGCAAAGCACCCACCGAAGTGCTCTCGGCGCTCTTGGCCAACGACGCGTCGGTGTTTCTCCGTGACAAGAACGACTGGTCGAGTAAGGAGAGCTGAACTAACATGTCCCAAGCGCCTATGCTAATGTATGCCCCCCCCTTCCACGCGAGCACCCTGT
>CALSCP010001971.1:33827-45439 GCA_943704425.1 Ministeria vibrans ATCC 50519
AAAAAAAAAAAAAAAAAAAAAAACAAGTCTTGAGCGCTCACAACAAAGTCAGCGTCACTCCTCTTCTGCTGGGCTTGCCATTTGGCATAACTAAGCACTGCTTCAGCAGCAAAGGCAACGAGACGCACTGAGATGTCCAGCAAGTCCACAGCGTCCACTTGGTTGCTAGGCGACACATCCACATCATACCATCGCTTCTAGTTTCCGATTCGCCTCGTTTGCAACCATCGGGAACATCTCCTCCTCGTTCAACGATCCCATAACGAGAGCACTCAATAATAATCGATAAATAATAGGAATAAAAAATATTATTATTATAATGCGTATGCAAAAGTACTAGTACAATACTTCCGTCGTAACTTCAATATGAATATAATTATTATTCTACAAAAAAAAAACAGATACACCTTTAGGCTTTAGGCAACCAGCTTGCGCCTCAGCGAAATTTGCTCGTCGAGGAGGAATCCATTGCGTGCGAGGTACACGGCAACGCCGCCGTGTTTCGCGTGAAGCGCATGTAAAAATCGCTGCATTGTCGCAGCACGAGCGCCTTCAAAACTTGGATCAAGTCGAACGCTCGCCAGCTCTTGCCTCATCCGCGCTCGTGCGTCGCCTGCCAGGTTTGTCTGGGTCGCAACATAGTCGGCGACCACTTCTTCGTCGGAAGCACCACACAGCTTGAGTACCAGTGCACAAACCACTCCCGTTCGGTCTTTGCCATGAGCACAGTGTACAAGAGCAGGTAGGGCAGCGGGCCCGTTGAGTGCTCGCAGGGCTCGTACAATCCCTCGACCACAGTGTTCCAGGAAGCCCTCGTACTGCGCCTCAATGCCCTGCTGATTGATGACACGTTCCACAGCAAAACACTGGGCAAACTGCGTGTTGCACACCTTGTCCAGAAAGTACAGTGGCACAATACTCAGCTTCTCGCAGAGCGATAGTCGTTTGAGAACTGCACACAGTGAATGAGAGGGGAGAAGGATGAGTCGCTCGACGCCCAACGACACACGCCCGTACCAAATTGAGCCACAAACGAACTGTCCAGCACGGTAGCAAAGACGACGCGTCTCTTGGGCTCGCGCTGGGCATTGGCGTGGACCAGGGCGTCGCCGTATTCGTCGTATCGCGCCCATTCCGAGGCGGTGTGCGGCTCAAAGAGCTCACGCAGCGACTTCGAGGCATCCGTGGCCGCAGGAAAGGGCCCGTGGTAGTCACGCGGACTGCGAAGATCCACAATGGTCCGTATGTCCAGCTTGTCCGTGAGTGTTTCAGCATCTACGAGACACCGGTCAGTTCGCAAACGACACTGATCAAAGCACAATCAAAGATGGCACCATCGTCGTTGAGAAAATCGGGTCTTGCACTCCGATACATTAGTCCCGGTTTCATCTTGGTCGTACACCAGGCGACGTCACGAAAGTTGTCGAGAGACTTGAGAGACATATTAAAATGATTAAAAGAGTGACGAATAAGAACAAAATCTAAAAATGCCGGTTGATTCAGCTCGCAGTTGACAGCTGTAAACTATCAAGCATTGACTATTAACCAATGTCGTCAGTACTCGATTGTCTAGAAAAGTTGAAGGTGCGTGTGTATCAGTGAAGAGATTGGATTATTTTGAATAGTAGTTAGTTCTCAATAAATGAATAATATTGAATATCAAACTATTCATGCTCTTTTTGCGACGGTCGCTGACTCGGCTACCGGCCTTGCGGCGGGCTCTCTCGTCCGCCTCGCCCCCCGCTGCCGCCGCCACTCCGCTTCCCTCGCGTGTGTGCAGTGGCTGTGGCGTCGCCATGCAGACAGCGGACCACACGGCGCCTGGCTTTGTGCCGGCACGTCAACCCAAGCGCAAACGCATCGTGCTGCACGACAAGGAGGGCTCTGCGTCCACCGTCATCCCCCTCACACTCGACCAGCAGCTCAAGCTGCTTCATGCCGAGAACATGGACACCCCCGAAGACGCCAAGTCCTTCTTGGGCGACGATCTTCTGCTGCAGGTGGGGCGCGCCACTCCACACGCTAACCCACTCCTTACTCACTCACTCACTCACTCACTCACACACACACACACACACACACCGCCCCTGCGTAGAGCCTCCTTTTCGACTCCAAAGACTACGTTGACGAGCTTCCACGCGACCAGCAGGGCGCCAAGCAACGCCCGATCAGAGCAGACGACACAGACGACGCCTTGGCCGTCGGTGTTGACGAGCTCACGCGCGGCGAAGAACTCGCGTTTGCTTTCAGCGATCAGACGCTGCCGGGCGAAGCCACTGCGATCGACGTCAAAGAAGCACTCACAGGCTACGACGAGGCCCTGTCACAGCACGAACAGAGCATTGAGGACCGCCAGGATCACCTTCAGCGTCGCCTGAAGAAGGCCCAAGCCGAGGCACAGCCGTCCCCACGACCGTCTCAGCCGTCGGACAGTAGGACGCCCGAGAACTCCACGTTAGCGTCGAGCGAAGAAGAGTTGCCGGAAGAGTTGTCCCATTTTGACTCGCCCGAAGACGAAATGGTGGTGTGCCAGCGGTGCTACCGTATGCGTCACCAGGGCGACGAGGGGCCCGTCCATGTGACTGCACCCGAGATTGGCCTCAGCGAATTACACGATACACTAAAGAGGGCCATCGAGAGCCCCACCAAGCGCAAGCACGCCGTCGTCCTCCACGTCGTCGATCTCGCAGACTTTCCCCTCTCCTACATCCGCGACCTCGACAAGCAGATTCCCGAAGACCTCCCGACTATCATTGTCGTCAACAAGGGCGACATCATCGGCACCAAGCACGCCGAAGACCCGTACGCCTTCCTTTTTCTTCTTCTCTTTGTTTCTCTCTCTCTCTCTTCTATCATTTTGTTTCTCTCCCTCTCTCCCCTGTATCGCTTTCTTTCTCTCTCTCTCTCTCTCCCTTATCACTTTCTTTCTCTCTCTCCTTTATCACTTTCTCTTTCTCTTTCTCTCTCTTTCTCTTTCTCTCTCTTTCTCTTTCTCTCTCTTTCTCTTTCTCTCTCTTTTTTTTTCTCTCTCTCTCTCTCCTTCATCACTTTCTTTTTCTCTCTTGTTTTTCTTTCTTGTTTTTCTCTCTCTCTTCTATCACTTTGTTTCTTTCTCTTCCTTTTCTCGATCGCTTTATTTCTCCCTTGTCATTCTTGCGTCTTTCCTTCTCTCGTTGTCCGCTTCTTTTGATACCTACATACACAGATTCACACTCACGCTCAAATTACCACACTCACACCAAACACATTAAGCACACTTTTGCACACCACACCACACACAATCACACATACTCACACCTACCCCAATGACTGACCATGTACATTCTTTTGCAACGTAGAACGGGCCGGATTCGAGCGTGGGTGCGCCAGACGGGTCTCGAAGCGGGCATCACCGACATTGAGGACTACGCCATGCGCGTTGTGTGCTCACGTAATGGAGCTGGCATTACATCGCTTATTCGCTTTATTCGCAAACTTCGTCGTCATCCTCGTCAAAGCGTTATTGTCGTCGGACGCACCAACGTCGGCAAGTCGTCCCTCGTCAACCGTCTGCTGCCCTCCTTCCGCGGCCGCGGGCGACGACCCCGTGCGACCACATGCCATCTGCCCGGCACCACACTCGGTAACGTTGCCTTTACCATTGGCGAGGAGACTTCCATCGAACCCGCCGTCTCGTCCGATGCCAGTCTCAGCGACGTCCCCGTCATGCTTGACACACCCGGCGCCACCTGTGCCAGCGGCGTCCTCCCTTTCCTCACGCCCCGCGAAGGCGCCCAGCTCGTCGCCAACAAACCCCTCACACCCATCACCTTCTCCATGAAGCCCGGTCGCACTATGTTCCTCGGTAGCATTGCTCGTATCGACTTTCTGCACGGTGCCGACCACGCTTCTTTCACCGTCTACGCCTCAAGCCACGTTCGCGTCCACGTCACGAACACCAACAAGGCCGACCGCGTCTATGCCAAACACGCTGGCACTCCCATGCTCTCCCCTCCCCACGGTGGTCCTGATCGTCTTGCCGCCCTCCCCAAAATGTCTTCGCCCACTCCCTACTTGGACATCAAAACGATAGGACCACGCGAGAGCTCGCGCGACATTGTCTTTGGTGGCCTTGGCTGGGTCGCCGTCGCCGGTCCACGCGACTGTACCCTCCGCGTGTGCGCGCAGCAGCTCAGCGGTCGCGACATCTGTACCCGTCCCGCCCTTGCGCCCTTTGCCGTGCGCTATCAGGGGCCTCGCATCCGCAGTGGTGACCGTGCCCGTCACTTTGGCAGTGCAAAGGGCGAAAACTTGTTTTAAACTCCTGTACCACAAACATTAAAAAATTTCAATTCTTTTTATCAGTATTTCTCCGCTCGCGCTCGAGGCCTTAGAATGTGTTTTTCATGAGCTGTTTGTGTTGTTTTTCTTCGTGTGCGATTGATAATAAATTCAACATACTTCGACATTAATAATTATTATTACTATCTTTATCTTATAATAATAAACTTGAACAAATTATTAATAATAATAATAAAAATTATTATGGTTTTCTTGTTGCTTTTTCATTATTAATTCAACATAATTATATTTTGATGCATTAGCACTGCTAGTGAAAGAGCGACGCAACCTGAGCCAGCAACTGGTCGGGTGCAGGTCGGTTGCGCGACGGAAGGGGTTCTTCAGGGGATGCCTCAGCAGCAGCTTGCCCCTCGCCATGTTCGCGCTCCCGCTGCCGCTGCGCACAAAAGGCACGATAGGCATCCGTAGTGGGCAACGTGCGCGTTGGAGGAAGGCTCACTCGTGACAGAAGTCGCGGGTGGAAGTCGTCGTCGGCAGCAACGCTCTCTTGTACAAGGTCCAGTGCCCGTTTCACACGCGCCAGCTTGTCCGTGCGCGACGATACCACAATGTCCACAAGACTCACACGATCGCCACTGGTTCCTCCGGCCCGCAGACGCAATGGATCACCCACAAAGGGCACCATCTTCAACGAGGGCTGCTGCTGTCGCACCAAATGCACATCCCACGGTCCTACCGCGCCCAGTGCACGCTCATCCGCCTCGAGGGGTCGCAGCTCACCACGCTCCACATCGACCGCTCGCTCGCAGACAAACACGTCGCGAGCACAAAAGTCGGCGGGCCACCGATGCTGCAGCAGGTCCGCACCGAGCACTGCACAGCGTCGCGCAATGTCTGCAACAGTAAACACCGTGAGCGCCGACGGTGTGGCCACCAGAATCACTTCGTTTGGGTAGAATTTGGCAAAGGGCGGACGATGAATCTCATGAGGTCGCTTCATGGGCACGCCCGCAAACTGAATCTGCTTGTCGGTCGACGGTGCCGTCCAAATGGCCACAATGCGCATAAGCGCACCCGCACGCACCAGCGCCACCGTGTCACCCACGGAGTAGGGCACCCCATTTAGAAAGATGAGCGAGAAGTACTGACACTTGCCAATGTCCGTCTCCTCGTCGAGCGCCGAGTCGGGTGCCGCAGTGCGCACGTCTTGCGGCGCCAGCATTTTGCTCATTTGCGGTAGTTGCCGCGGACCGAGTCGGTCGCAAGAGGTCGCCACGGGCACACGGCGCAACACGAGTCGTTCGGGACGCGCCTCGAGATGCACACGGGACTGTACCGACAACTCTAGTGTCTTGATGCCCACGAGAATCTGACGCTGTTCAACAAAGCGATTCTCGCACAAATAAACATGCTCACTCGCCAGGCCCACTGGAACCATCTTGACATACTCGCGCGAATGCATCACAAGACACTTGCCCGATAGCAAGGCGACACTGTGGCCCGCAAACAACTGCCCAATAAACACCTCCTGTCCGTGGAATGAACGCGCCGTCTGATGATTCGCCTCGGCCGGTCGGTAAAAGTACGTGCCAACGGCCCAGCGAATGCCTCCCGCCCGCTGGTCTTCAAGAATCTTCTCTAGACACATAATGCGGTGACCCGTTGCCAGACCTAAATCCACATAGACAAAATCGCCGGGAGTGTACGTGACGCCGCTCACCATGACCGACGCGACCCCAACCGAATGCTTCAGCGTCTCCTCATCCGCCATCAGATGTTGCAGTGGCTCGCGCTTCAGCTGCACCGCCATCTCCGACGAGTGTAACACAGGCAGGTTAGTGCACACAAGCTCGTCACGTGCGTCCAGGTACAACTGCTGCAGCGCAATCGAGTCGGCGTACAGCTGCTGATCGGGTGTGAAGGCACGTCGCGTGTTCTCGAACACCAGGTTCATATCGCGATCAAACTCGAGGAAGTTGTTGTACTGATGGTGTTGCACACGCTCGCGAATGGACGCCAGGTCCACAGCATCCACCACCAGCGAGTGGTACGCGGGGTCTTCAAGCCGTGTGGGTGCATGTAAAAATCCCGCGGAGAGCACTCGCGGCTCGGGTGTGCTTTCGGCGACACGACAGGTCAACACCTCGTGCAGCAGGGCACTCACACACGAGTGTGTCGAACGCACATTCTTGCTGGAGTCAATCACCACGCCAAGTTGCTGAGCGGCACGAGGCATCGACAGCGACAGCAGGCGCACGTCAATCAATTCGGGAGTGTCAACGTTCGCCGAGCGCAACAGCGCTGAGGTAACATGGTCGAGAGCCGCAAGCATGTCGGCCGCAAAGGCCGCCGCCGACATGTACGCGCCTTGGCGACACTGTTCCACCACACCGTGCACCGTATGCTCATGCTCCACGCCCGCACTCACATGTGGATTGCCGCTCCCAAAGATTCCGTCAAGTGTCTCCAGCACACGCACACCGTCGCCCGTGCGAAACGACGCCACATGCTGAAGCAGCGCCGCAATGCACACTTCTTCAATGTTTGCGGTGCGACCTGCAAGATGTACCGCAGCCGAAAACAAGGCGTCCGCCACCGCGTCGTGGCCCACGCACACGTCCACAAGCGCATTCAACAGCGTCTCCTCGACGGCCACCACACACTGGTAGTCGGTCGAGGCGGGTGGAAACAGCGTCGCTGCCTTGCGTATCACGCTGCACACGTCGCGTGTGAAAGCTGCAAGATTGCGGTAATGACCTAGTCGCAGCTTGCAGTGCACTTCGGCAAGTGAGAGAACTCCGACGAAACTGGAACCGCCGTTGAGTGTCCACAGTGCCTGACACACCAACTGTGCACCGCTGTCGAGACGCTTCGACAAAATCGCGTCCATGACACGCTCCATGCGCACAGACACCTCGCACAGATTGCGACGCTCCAACGACGTGAGTGGTGGCAACGCGTTCACTCCCTCCTCCTCCAATTGTTGAAAGAAGGCAGTGTGCACCGTAAGTGTTGCAGGTACAATCGTGTGCGAGCGCCATCCAGGCAGGTGAACAGCACGCTCGCCATTCAGATTGACCTGTGCCATGTTATTCGTCTCCTCCACAAAGTACGCCTCAAGCTGGCGCATGAGATCCGCTCGTCCCACGCGAGTCTCGTCCGCACCCACGTTCAAGGCGTCAACACCCAGATCAGCCCCAACGCCACCATTTGTAAACGCTGTCGACGACGCGCACCGATCCACCGCAGCGATGCGCAGCACACGGAGAATGTCCGCGTCAAACGCCTCCTCGGTAGTGTACTCGCAGCGCACCAGATGCTCTTGAACATCCATCATGTCGAGTGGCTGAGACCAGGCACCACGCGCCGTTGGCAACAAACCAAACTCGTCGAGGACACTCTGCTGAAATGCAGGAACACAACGAGGCGCAGTCAAAAGGAGCGATGCCATTGAACAGAGTGACTCAGCCCGCTGACGCACCAGTGCAAAGCGCGTGCGCAAACGCCGTTGCAAGGGCGCATCGCCCGCCGATAGGTCCACAAGACGGTCACGCACGGCCAGGATGGCAAGACGTTCGTCCACAAGACGCTCCATGGTGGCAGCGTCACGTGAAATTGCCGAAAATATATGCTCGCCACGTTCGCTTCGACGTGCACACTCCTGATTCCACGCCTCCAGCACAGCAATGGTGCGCTTGAGGAGCACCACAAAATCAGAGAGGGACGCGCACGCACCGCTATCTATACAGCGTTGGAGTGCCCTCAGATCAAGCGGCTCTGCCCAAAGGCTATAGTAGGCGGCAGCGTCGGCGTCGCACTGGATTTCACTTGCACGCGGCGCAACACAATTGAAGTGAACGTGGCCACCGCTGCCGGCGGTGTCCGCCTGCCATTGTAGTAGCGTTTGCAACAAATCTTGTTGAAGTTGGACCGCCGTCACGCCACTGCCCAATAGACGTGTGCTGAGTGCCGCTGTACACAGCAGGGGTGGCGCACGCGCAAGATGCGTAGGGAGTGTGCGTGCCTTCCCACGAGGAGGAGCACTCGAATGTCCGCACGAGCTAGAGGCAAGTGCGTGAGTGGGTGAGACGCGCGTGGTGAGGGGACCAAAGTGCGCAACGAGAGGCCACTGTCGCGCAAGAGCCGCTTGGAAGGCCGCGCGAAGGGTGGTTGCATCTGTGTAGATGGCGGAACCCTCCACATTGTACATGGTGGCGTTGCGGAAAATAAGCATCATGTCTGACTCGAACTGGCCAACTTGCTGGTAGGCGCCGCTGCGGAGACGCTGCTGCACCGTGCGAATGTCCATGGGTGAAGAAATGACGCGGTAGTAGTCGGGGTACTCTTCCGCGTCCGGCATCACATTGAAGGCGTCCAGAAGGCGATACCCTTCGCGCGGTTCACGCAGCGTGCCCAAATATGCGAGAATTGCATCACCAATGGCTCGCACAGGCACTGGCATGCTGTACGTCATTGAAGCGTCGGACGCAGCGGCATTGGCAGGGTAGGGCGTGCCGAACGACGACGGCTCAACCTGACTGACGAGAGTTCGGGTGTGAATGCGAGGCAACAGATGATCACAGGTGGTCTGAAGGACGGTGAGGAGCGCGGTTGCGGCCACGTGAGGGCCCGTGCCCGACGAGTACGCATGGAGGGCGTTGGTGAGGACCGCGCGACAGTCGCGTGCAAACATGGAAAAATCCAGGTAGTGGCCGCTCTGCAGGCGCTCTTCGACCGTGGCAAAGTCGTTGGCGCTGTCGGCATGGACGAAGAGTGAACGCGGTTTCTCGGCGCCCACCTCATTGGCACTTCGGTGGCGAAACATGTCAGCAAGTTCGCGACCCGACTCGTCACGATAACACACAATCGTCTTGAAGGCGCGACGACACGCGAGTGCGGTGTCAAGCATACCCGAGTCAGACGAAGCGGCGGTGCCGCTAGCGCCAATGACGAGTGGACCGTCGGCCGGACCGCCCCCACCGGATCCCGCAGCGCTACTGCCGCCGGTAGCGATGGCCGTGGCAAGTGCCACTGGGGACAAGTGCTCCTTGCGCAGGCTGGTGAAGAGCGTCTTCATTTCACGCGCGCCCTTGTGTAGTACTGTGTCGGGCGCAAAGCCACTGAGCGTGTTGTCAAGCACGCGATAGCAGTCGACAATAAAGCGCCCCGGATTCATGTACTTGCTTCGCTTGAGGCGGTCAAGAATCTTGCCAAAGCCCAGCGGCTCCTCAGCCATCTGGTAGTAGAGAACGTTGTTCTCGGGATCGGGTGGCGTGAGCATCTCATCGAAGATGCACTCGTCCGCTGGGCCCTTGACTTCACGCAGTGCGTCAAGAATCAGTCGAATCCCTGCGCGCATTGGCTTGCGCTCAACCGGGTCAATCTCACGAAAGACATCCTGCTCGACGTGCGTCGTCTCACCACCACGACGCGTAAACTTGAGATGGGTTGTCTTTGGCTTGCGACCACCACCAGTTGAACCAGCGGCAGCGGCGGCCGCCGCCGCAGCAGCAGCAGTAGCGCCGCCTGCACCTGCTCCACGCCCGCTGCTCGACAATATTGTGCCTGCTGCGGCGGTCGCTGCGGCAGCCGTAGCCGCTGCTGCACCCATGACAGCGGAGGCAGAAAGATCACCATCGATGGTAGAGACGCTCGGCATCGAATCTTGTAAAAGTTTGAGTTGTTTGCGTTTGTTGCGGCGAAAGCCATCGCGCAGGGAACGCGCATCGTCGTACACCTCGGAGCCAGCTTCATTGAACTCAAAGGCATTCTGAAACATGAGCTGGATGTCTGCGTCAAACTGAGCAAATGACGTGTAGGCGTCCGTCTGGATGCGACGCTGAATGTCCACAATGTCGACGGGCTGTTGGATAATCTGGTAGTACTCGGGCAGTTCGTCGCGTGTGGGAAGTCGAATGAAAAGCTCGGCACGCACGCGACCATCTGAGTCGGTCTGGGCGACCATGGCGTCGAGCAAAGTGGTGCACAGGCGCTTGAGATGAATACCAGAGAGATGCTGAAATACATCGTTTGGGGCGGTCGGGGCACTACTTGCACTCCCAGAGATTCCCTTTGTCAACGGGGGCGCCATGCCCAACGCACGCGAGCCTGCACCAAACGACGCTGAGTCCACGCCACCGGTAGGGTTCGTCAGTGGCATAGAGTGGAGCGACAGGGCCACTGCAGAGCCGAGCGGGTTCGTGACGAGCAACGCGTTGTTGCCATTGTGGGAGTTGTTGTGGAATTGGCTGCTGCTGTTGGGGGTGGCGGTGGCGGCGGTCGCGGCGGTGGCAGTGTTGGCATTGGTAATGTCGTGACCAGAGGGAGCACGAGCAGCGCGTCGAGAGCGACGGGCGACGAGATTTTTACGACGCCGTTTGTAGACGGAGGAGAGAGCACGAGCGTCGATTGCGATCTGCGAACTTGGCTCGTTGTACGTGAGTGCATTGGTAAGCAGCAAGTTGATGTCGTTATCAAACTGCTGGAGGCGCGCGTAGGTGTTGCCGTCGATGCGACGCTTCACCATGGCCAAGTCGATGGGCTGCTCGATGACGGCGTAGTAGTCGGGCAGCTCCTCTTCCGTGGGCAGCTCGTAGAAGACCTCCGAGAGAGCATAGTAGCCACCGCTACCGTCCGAGCCTTGTTCGTTGATGAGAGCATCAAAGAGGTCGATGGCAAAGGCCTTGACCTCGGCCGGTGTCATCGACGAGATGCTCGAGTTGATCGGGAGCGTTGTCTCAAGCAATCGTGTTGCCGTGGCAAGGTCCTGAATAGCCGCAGGAGATGCTGCCTCGGTGGCGGGAACAAGCGGAATAAGAGCAGCAGCAGCAGCAGCAGCAGCAGCAGCGGTGGAGGCTGGCGACGCAGTGGAAGTGGCGGCAGAGCTGCGACGGTCGCGTTGCGCCGAGGGGGTCCACTCGCCATAGTCGTTGTCGTCCTGATCCGAAGCAAAGTCGTCGTGAATCACTGGCTTGCGTGCGCGTTTGCGACCCGACGACGACGCTAATGGCGTTGCAGGTGCGGGCAGAAGATCGGCGCGAAAGGCAAAGAGCGGCGGGGGCGGTGGGGGCAGACGTGCGTTCAGCTTGAGCTCAGCGTATTCGCGCCGGACGCGCGCCGCATCCCGGCACGCAGCGCTTCCATGCCGGTGGATCACGCGGTAGATGTCAATCGCATTGAGTAGATCCAGTTCAAAGGCATCCACCGACTCGTACGCTTCTGACGCGACCTACATTCGCCAAAAGAGAGAGAGAACGGTTATTTTTTTTTCGTGTGACCATCTCCAGTGTAACTGCTGGCAAGGAGACCTCAATTTTGCCTCGTCACTGTGC
>CALSCP010001971.1:45449-55689 GCA_943704425.1 Ministeria vibrans ATCC 50519
TTTTTTTTTTTTTTTTTTTTTTTTTTTTTTTTCCTGTATCATACTCGTTGGTCGACATCGGCAAGTGTGAGAGTGGTGGGAGTGACGCTGGACGCTGCGGCGGTGAGGTCGGGAGAGAGTGCGTTGAAAAAGCGCTGGGCGGCCTTGAGGTGTTTGAGCGCGGTGAACAAGGTGCTGATTTGCGCAGAGACGGGTGCAGGCGCCGCTTGTGTCCCTTGGATTGGCTCGTGGGGTGGAGGGGCATCAATGTGGGTGGTGTTGGCTCGGAAGGCGTCCGATTCGTCTGCTGCCGCTGCAACTGGTTCAGCTGTCACGACTTGAGTTGCCATGACAGATTCAAGCGGCAGGACGGACGCAGCTTTACCCACGATCGGTGGCGCAGAAGCAAGGGCCTGCTGAGGTGTGTCAGGGTTGTCCATAACCGTTGAACGAAAAACTTTGAAATTCTTAAAATGATTAGAAGAAGAATAGAACCCATTTATTAATGATACAGTCACCACGCGAAGACACAGCCAGACCGCCTTGCAAACTCGACCGAAACTCTAGAGGTAACATGGGAGAGCAGTGGCAGGTCATAGTGCTGTGTCGACGCTATCCAGTGAGGCAATCGCAATGGTACGCCATACCCCCAGAGGAGGCTTAGGGCTCTGACACCATGAAGGTGTCTGTCGGCAAGGAGTGTAAAATGATTAGAAGAAGAAGAAGAATACAACCCATTTATAAATGATTAGAAGAAGAAGACATTAATTATTCCTTGATTAAAATGATAAAATCACAAACGAAAAGTGTTAAGCGACAACACAAGCAGTTGTAACACCACTTTCTAAGCTACAGCACCATCAAGAGTTAATGGCCAGACGATAAGAAGCCGTTCTGAAAATAATAGGATCACAAAGAAATAATAATATAATAATCAGAAGTTACGTCGTGTATAATACAAGTACAAATCAGTTGCATGGAAGGCGGGTGAACAGACGGGCTTTCATCGAGTCTATAAAAAAAAGATGAATTGTTGAGAGGTTTTATGGAACTGATGCGCCACGGGGTAAAAGGCGCGCGTCTGGTAAGTCCTCGCATTTGAGTTGTGTTCCCCTCGCCAAGGCGGATTCCAGTGCGATAGAATAGTCACACGGCCGCACAATTAATAAACGAGTTGGGGAGAGAGAAAAAGAAACGATATAGAGGGAGAAGAAGAGAAAAAGAGCTACCTTATTCGATTTCGTGTTTGTTGCGCTTCTCTTCGAGCTCGTCGTACATTTTCAAACGCTTGTTGATTAATTTTGGCATTTTGCCATAGCATTTTTTGCAAATGGGTCTTTGATCCACCTGGAGCAAGAAGGAAGTAAGGGTCAGAGGTAAGTTGGAGTGAAAGTTGACACACTACATACCTCTTTGAACTTCATTCCCATGTCGCGCATGAGAAGACCGCAAAAGCCACAGGTAAAGTGTTGCTCACACCAGCACTTGTTCATCGTGCGCACCACTAAGCAAGAAGAAGAAAAAAAAAAAGAAGGGTGAGCGAGTGAGCGATCACGACACACAAAGGCAAGAAGCACGTACGGTCGCCGCTTGCGGAATGGCTGCACACAAAGCACATCTCACCGGCCACCTGCGCGCACATTGATTCATTCTCACGGTTGATTCAAAGCGGGGCATTTGTACCTGCTGGTAGTGCAAACGGCAAAAGGCCTGTCCTTTGTGCACGTAAAAACGTGCCCCCGAAAAGGGCTTCTCGCATTTGGCACACATAAAATGCTACGGAGGCGAGCCCAGTGTGAGTAGACAACTCGAGGTTTCAATTAAGCTGCGCGTTTGTGTGTACCTCAGGATGAAACTTCTTCCCAAGCGCCGATACACTGCGACCCTCCTCAATGGGCTTGCGACACGCACCGCAGATGGGCACCCCTGCGTAGTGGAAGTCCTTTGCACAGTAAAACCGTCCCTCAAAGTGCTGCACAACATGAAACAAATTAAAATATAAATCCAGTCAGTCAAGTATCGACTTTTCTTGGTACAAGTGTGCTGTTACCTTTCCCGTTGAATCGAGCTTCTCGTTGCAAATGGTGCACAGCTTGTGGTGTGCGTGTACCGTCAGATTGTTGTACTGGAGAAGGTCGCTGGGACTTACAATCTCCTTGCGACACTCCGAGCAAATTGTGCGAGTGTCTACATAACAACCACACCATTACAATTAAGGAATGTAGATTTTGTATGTTTCGTGACATACAAACACACATACATATACACACACAGCCTCATGCATACACACATACATACATATACACACACAGCCTCATGCATACACACATGCATACATATACACACACAGCCTCATGCATACACACATACATACATATACACACACAGCCTCATGCATACACACATACATACATATACACACACAGCCTCATGCATACACACATACATACATATACACACACAACCCCTCACAGACAGTTTGGGGTCTTTGCACAGAGACAGTGATGCACAATCATTATTCATGTTCAGTCAAAGCCGTGCACTATACCATACCTACAGTCATCGGCTGGACAGCACACGTGTTGCAAATGGGCACACCGTCACGACGCGTGTAGTCGCGCGAAGCAAGCGAACACTGACACAGGTTGCAGACAAAGTGATCCGGATGATACTACAAAGAGAGAAAGAAAAAAAGAAATTAACGAATGTGGACGCTCGATATGGAATTTGGCGTGAACACCATCAACTGTACGCTCAGTCTCATTAAATCGGTTTTGGAATGGAATATCGCCACGGTGTTTTTGGTACGATTACAGAGGTTCATCACTGCTCAAGTGCAACATAAAAAGTACAATGTTCGTCTGTTTACCTTGAGACCTCCAGAGCCAAGTACAAATTTCCCCACAATCGATTCGCCACAACTTGAACACTGCAAGGGCGAAAAGAAGAATTTTGAAGGTGAGAAAGAGAAAACTTGCGTTTGGGGTTGTGCTGACCTTGGGACCAAACAGAGTGAGAAAGTCCTCTTCGCAATAGTGACGTCCTACACAACAAACACATCAGCAGCGACTCGACGCCGTGCACACACACACACACACACACACACACACATACCTTCGTGTTCAAAGAAGACATCGTCCGGGAACTCGCGAAAGCACTGGACACACACGAAACACTGATCGTGCCAAGCCTGCAAGATGCGAAAACGATGGGACGTCAACGAAAGACAGCGCAGTGCAGATCGCGCCGCTCCAGCCACATACACACATCACTGGGATCATGGTAGGCAAATTACAACGGAATAACCCCATCAAATGCGCGCCAAATCGCCTTAAGAGGAGGAACGCGTTTTATTTTTAAAAAAAAGAAGAAAAAAAAAAGAAAAAAAATGGAAAGCGTGAAAGGATGAAGAAGGCGGGCGAGGCATCCACATACAATGCCAATAGACCCCAAGCAGGCCCGACGCCACGCGCAGGTGACGTCAATGGCTTCCTGTGACGTCTTTTTCCTCTTTTTTTTCTCTCTCTCTCTTCATACGTAATCGTCAACTTCGACAATTTCTTCTTCGTGCGATAGGTCTCCTCTACACACTGTGCATCGAAGAGCACTCATCGTGTGCAGCAAAGAATAAAATTAAAATTAAAAATAAAATAATTTGAAAATTCTAAATAGAAAATAAAATAATATAAACTTTTTGGAGTTAGTCCGTGGCGGAAGCATTGTATTACTCTCTTTTATATGTGTATTAATATCTCTCTCTCTCTCTCTCCTTTTTGAGTAAACTTTTCGACTTCATTTATTCCTAAATATTATTAATAATTATTTTTGTGTTTGTTTTACACAGTTTACCACTGCAAGGGCCTCGAAGACCAAAACATCCACTTCAACTTTTAAATTTTTTGTTTTTTTTATTGAATTTTATTATTTTAAATGGGTTGAGTGAGTGACCTTTGTGGATCGGGTTCTGTTACATGTTGTGTAATCCAAATTGAAATCATGATACAATAATTGTTACACGATTGTTATATATACAGTCCGCTCACATTCTATTCAGTTGTCGTGCAGATGAATCTTGCGGAGCTTCTTGCGACTCGGGATATGGATGGGACCAATGAGAAGTCGACTGACGCCGAACATGATCATAAGAGTGATAATAAAAAGAATCATCACCGCAAAGCGGAGCATCGCCGTCTCCACCTCAACCCAACTGGAAAACAGCAAAAAAAGAAAAATAAAGTAAAAGAGAAGGAGAAACACCGTTATGCATTGTAGTGAGCTTGTTGCCTTCAACAACAGACTCCTGATGATGTACCTTCCGTGCAAGTTGATGAGCAGAAAGAAAAAGTTAAGGGTGACAATGTCAGCAAGGATAAGCACCACCAGAAAGAGGCTCATGGCGGGTACGGAGAGCGTACGGGCGACTGCCTGGAAGGTACAGGTGACAACAAAAAAAGGAATGAGATACTTAAAAAAGATGAGCGACGCCGTGACGAGCCACGCCGAGCTGTGCGAATCGGTGAAGAACCGCCCGAGAATGTCATCATCGAGCACAAACAGCGCGTCTACATCGCCCTGACCAAAAAATATAGCGGCAATGAGCACAAGGAAGAAGACGGCAGGCCGTGTGTCGTGCGAACTCAACGGACGCAATTCGACCTGGCGCTCTGCCAGCAGTGCCGTCGGCACCAGTGGCTGTGCGTAGTAGGAGGGCGAGGCGCTGGAGACAGCGACGGCGGTGGCGGCGGCGGTGGTAGGCGACAATGACGACGACGGCGACGACGAGTCGAGGGAACCAGCGCGTCCACCCAAGAGAATGCCTGTGCGCGATGGCGATAGCTTGTGCTCAAGGATGAACCAGGTGTAGCAGAAGGCAAGGACCACGTTGAGGAAGACAGCCTCGTGCGACACAGAGAGCAGGATGTAGGGAGCCGCAAAGCCCAAGCCGACATGCAGCATGCGACTGAGGTAATAAGGGGAGGCAAACAGTGGAATGATGGGGGGCACGGTGAGCAGAATCCACGCCAGCATCTGATTAACAAAGGGCAGAGGGCGGCCCTCGGCAATGGCAATGCGCGTGCTGCGCTCAACCACCAAACACAGCAGAATGAGCGCACACTGAACGACGGCAAGCGCAATGGTGGCGCGACGAGCGATGCGACAGCGACGCTGCTGAGCCAGCGTCTTGGGCAGCACATGAAAGTAGGGCAGGTAAATGAGAATAAGTGCAATAGTGCACAGCAGCACGGTACCCAGCTCGAGCGTACGCGGGCTCACATGCAAGGGCAACAGTGGGAAGACGCCCAAGGCGACCACCGAGAAGGTCCAGCCAAGTAGAATGTCGAGTTCGTCGCGTCGCCACAGACGCGTCGTTACAGGGTAGAGGAGCAGCACGATGAGCGCAAGCACAACGAGACCGCGTCGGTAGAAGCAGGCGACAATGAGCTCGGCGACAACAATGGCAAGGAGTGAGAGGCGCGCGGCACTGACGCCCGCGATGCGCTGGCCACGAATATACACGATGGCGTCGTACAGGATAAAGCGTCGCTTGGCGACCTCCGCCAGTAGCCCCACCGGCACCGCCAGATAGAGGTAGTACGAGAAGGGAGCGCACACGCGGTATAGCAAGAAACAGCCGGCGACAAAGACGGCAATGGCAACGCCCGTGACCCACAGGTCCGATCCAATGTGCTGTCCGCGCATCTGCTGCTGCAAAAACTCCCGGTAGTTGTGGTACACCGTGATGCCCGTGTAGTGCCGAAACACAAACATGGTGGCGAGCATCATCCAAGCAACCATGCCCAATCCAATCAGTGTCATGAGCAGTGGTCGATCTTGGCCCAGCAGCAGACCAATGCCCTCGACACCGTGACGTGCCACCTGTGTACACAGCGTCTCGGCACGCAACCACTCACCGTCGCCTGCGTGGCGCAGTGCCTCGCCCAGCAGCGACGCATCCCTTCCCTCAGCCAGTGGCTCGTGCATCAGGCCGCGCACAGACTGCGCAATGTAGCGCACTGACGCACGATGCTGATGAAATGCAGCGATTTGCCAAGCGTTCAGACACACACGGCGCACACGCTCGTCGTCACTGAGACCCCTCAGAAGCGCTGTTGGTAGCACACCTAAATTCTTCGAGGGAATGGGAGTGCCCAGCAGTGTTGCCACAAGGGGCACAACGTCAATGAGTCGAATGGGCGCGTGTGCTTCGTTCGGTGCCATTCCATCGGTTTCACACAGCGTTCGTGATGAAGGATTGCGCGAGCCGTCCGCACGGCGGTTGTCCCAGCACAAGAGCGGAAAGTGCGTTGAGCCACCACGACCAGGCGATCCGGACACAACAAAGGCGGTGTCGGTGAAGTTGGAAAAACGTTTGGCAACGGCCGCGTGCAGCGCTCCAAGTGCTTCGTCAAGCACCAGTGTATGCTGTTGAGAGCACGCTTCAGGTAGTCGTGCATGAATATAATACAAAGTACTCTCCTCCTCGTTCTCCTCATCGCTATCGACACCACCACCATCATCATCAGCAGCAGCACGACGAGGATCTTGACTATACTCTTGAGAAAAGTAGCGGGTGGCCAATCGGATGGGCTCAAGATCACCGTCGCCACCGGCCTTGTTAGGCGTCGCGAACTTGCGAAGAGTGCTTCGCGCGTCAAACGCATCTGCGATCGTTGCTGGAGCCCATAGGATGGCGCGAGGCACATGTTCCAATATGGTATCGTCTGCCTTGGGGACGGCGCGCAAATTCACCCAGAGAGGACCGAGCGACGACACGCCGTCGTGGTCGTTGCCTTTGAGGATGGTTGTGTCACCCGGCAGCGACCCGGCCTGCGACACGGCCATGGCCGGCTGTATACGACGCAAGAAGGTCAGAGACTCGTCGATGGCTATGGAATGCTGCGCAGGCGCGCCTCTAGCGGGGTCAACCGACGCGACACGGTCGTGTCCAGATGTAACATGCTTTCTCACATCATCGCCGTCGTCTCCGTGACGAAAAAGCACGCGCTCGTCCATGGCTTCAATGACAACAAACACGACTCGCCGCTTTAGACTGTCCAGCGAGCGCACAACACCCGGCGACGGCGACTGCGCAAGGTACAGATCGTCTAGAATAAATCGGTGGTCAATACAGCGACGAAAAGGGAAACCCCAACGCGTGATCCATACGTATTGAAAAGGCATAGAGTACGTGAATGGCAAGACCAATCAGTAACAGGATCGGTGCGCTATATCGAGGCTGTCTCGAAAAGACGAACACCATGTAAAAAATAATGAAAAAGTATTATCAATGAATACGACGAGACTATAATTATTATTATTATTATTATTATTATTATTATTATTATTATTATTATTATTATTATTATTATTATTATTATTATTATTATTATTATTATTATTATTAGTAGTAGTAGTAGTAGTAGTAGTAGTAGTAGTAGTAGTAGTAGTAGTAGTAGTAGTAGTAGTAGTAGTAATATTGTGCTGCTCTTTGTTTTGTATATAGTTTTGTTTTGACATTGAGTACAGCTCTCGATTCTCTATTTATTTTCCTATTATTATTATTATTATTATTATTAGTGGGGAAATCGCAGAATGCACACCCAAAAAATTCAGAATCGCAGAATGTAATAATAATATTTGGGTCAATTTTCGTGAGAAGTTTATTATTGCAGGGACTTTAAACTCTTATTACAAATTAATATTATAATAATAATAATAATAATTCATTTTAATCTTATTTACAAAAAAAATCATCGCTTGGGCTTCTTGGCACCTCGAGGAATTGGTCCTGATCGAATGGCGCGAATAGTTAGATTGCTAGGATGAACGGGAGGCTCGACAATGCCGACGGATGGGCCCGCCGTGCCAAGTGGGCCTGGTGAAAACATGCCAGACACAACGTTGAAGTAGAGTGGCGGGGGTGGAGGTTGCAGAGCGTCTGATGATGACGTGGACGATGCTGCAGCTGCTGCTGCAGACGCTGCTTTTGGTCTTTTCTGCTTCGCAAGAGCTGGCCTGGACAGACTTTGCCGCTGCTGCTGTTGTTGTTGCTGCTGCTGTTGCTGTAGTTGTGAAGGACCAGGCCGAGTATAACTGGACGTGGCATGACGCCCGCCTCGCTTCGCTCTGCCACGACCACCACGTCGTGCCATCGTAC
The DNA here is from genome assembly GCA_943704425.1 of Ministeria vibrans ATCC 50519. Lineage (NCBI taxonomy): Eukaryota > Filasterea > Ministeriida > Ministeriidae > Ministeria > Ministeria vibrans. The sequence goes on from CALSCP010001971.1 coordinate 53,587, forward strand.
TCATGGTCGACTGGTGATGTGGTGGTACAGCATATCCGGAGGGCGTCATCGAGTAGTCAGGTACATAATGCGGTGGAAAGTGGTGGTTGACGCCGCCGACGGAAGACTCGCTGGTGGCGCCCGTGCTGCCATCGGGGTAGTAGACCCTGGGAGGTGCTCCACCTGCCGTCACACTGTCGTGGTACCATTCGGAGTAAGCGGACGCGTACGGATCGTCAGCAAAAGAAGGCGGTTCGGGAGGCACAGGCGACGTTGGCAATGAATCACCTCCAACGGAAAGCAGTGGGCTGGGCGAACGGTGCATTTCGTCGCCGTCACCGTCTATGTCGATAAACGACGAAAGGGGTCTCTTTTTCTTCTTCGATGCTCTTGACGACACGGGCTCTGTAGGTACGGCGGCAGGGTCAACAGCGGAGTGAAATTTTTGTGCTGGCTTTCGCTGACGCACCAACGGGCCAGCAGTGTGGTCGGCGGACGCGTGGCTGGCTGAGGTGGACAGGCGGATCGCATTTTGCAGCTCTTCCTCGTCAAATCCCTCTTCATCGTAGCGATAGTCCTGCATGTTGTCAAGCCGTGCGTTTAGAGTGCCCTGTCCGCCGAGTGTCCTGGGCTTTGAGCCCCCTTTGCCATGAACCATCTCTTGGTACTCGTTGAAGCCCACATGGCCACTTGCCAGCTCGTAACTAATGCCCTCGTAGTCGTCGTCTTCGTCATAGTTGTCAATGTCAATCTCTTCGTCCTCGCCCTCGTCAATCTCTTCCTCGTACTGATCATGATCCCACCTCACTTTCGGCGACTTCTTTGCACGCGTCGACACAAACGACTCACCAAAGTCCTTCTTGCGATTTTTCGAACCGGGTGGCCGCCCGAGACGCTTCTTCGCCTTTGATGGCCTCGGTGGCTTGGATGTCTTGGGTGCCTTAACTCGTGCGGGCTTTGGCGGCTTTGGCGGCTTTGGTACCTTGACTGGTTTGGGTTCGCGGACTTTTTTTACCCGCACTGCAGCGAACACCTGCGGCGCCTCGGGCACCTCCACAACAGGAATGTAGCGTGTTTGGGGTCGCACCAAGATTGGCTGAAAAAAAAAAGAACAACGTAGAATAACCATGAGAGAGTTGAGCGCGCGTTTATTTGATGTATGGGAGAGATGGATAGACAGGAGGGGACAGTCAGAGAGAACAAGATAGTAGATACACACGAGAAAAAAAATTAATTGTATAATTATTATTTTTACCATGACCGAGACGCGGCGGAGTTGTGGTTTGATGAAGGTGACAAATGGTGAGGCGGGGTCGGACGAGGATACTTCCCAAGGGCCAGTGCCCATTTGGGTGAAGCTTGAGGGCGGAAAGACAACTTCGGGTCCACCAACGTCGATGAGATCCTCTGTCTCGAGATGAGGTGAAGCGGCAGACTCTGCACCGTTGGGTGTTGCAGAGAACGCAGCAGTATCTGCATCTGTCGTTGCAAGCGGGGGTAAGAGTGGCTGTGGTGCTGTTGGTGACAATGGCATTGCTGCTGGCGTCTCTGCGGGTGCGATTGTTGGGGAAGCTTCTGTGCGGACCGACCAGAGTTGGCGGAAGCTCTTGATGAGTTTTTCTTGCTCTTGTACATGTTCAAGCGAGGTTTTGAGTTCCTCAGTGCACTAAAAAGAGGAAGACAAAAGTAAAACATGATTGAAATTACCTCAATTGTTATTACCGTTTCAAGTTGAATTGGACAGAAGGGATCGGTGAAGCGTGCGAGAGAAACCAGAATTGAGCGATAGGCGTCCTCATTGTCACAGGTGCGTTTCTGCATTAGAGTCACGTTCAGTCGCGTTTCAGGTTTCGTTTCCATTACCTTGACATTGTTCAGCCAGTCAATGAGCGTCGCGACTCGATTTTGAGACAGAACAAGCCTCTGTGTCTATTCATTTCAACCAAAAAAATTAATTAGTATTATAATAATAATAATAATAATAATAATAATAATTATTAATAATAATTATTATTATTATTATTTTTATTATTATTATTATTATTATTATTATTATTATTATTATTATTATTATTATTATTATTATTATTATTATTATTATTATTATTATTATTATTATTATTA
>CALSCP010001975.1:0-14607 GCA_943704425.1 Ministeria vibrans ATCC 50519
CACAACAACAACAACAACAACAACAACAACAACAACAACAACAACAACAACAACAACAACAACAACAACAACAACAACAACAACAACAACAACAACAACAACAAACCATAAAAAACAAAAGATATAATAATCAACTTGAATTATACCGTTCAACGTCATATTGAAACCCAGAAACGCACAGCGAACCAAGCACAGAACCAGATACAAAATCCGGCGCAAATTGAGAGTCCCGCGCAATCATGTCTGCTGGTTTATCATCAAACATAATGTAAGCACCGCCTGCAACAGACAAATCTATTGACTTTTAGGGAACATAGTTACATTTGAAAGGCATTATTTTGACCTGTTGCGTTTGTGTATGAGCCCATCTGATGCTCAATAGTGATATTCTGCTCGCTTTCTTTGTCAAATATCGCTTTCAATTCACCAAATCTACAAAAAAAATAACAATAATACAAATTGAAAAAGTAATAATAATAATAATAATAATTATTATTATTATTATTTATTACGATTATTATCATTATAGTATGATGTTGATTATTCTTATTGTTATTCAGTGTGTTTGTTAAACTTACCGATTGAAATAGACAGTCAAGTGAGAATTATCAAGCTGGTACGAATCACTCTCTTCTCTTTTGCCATGGGCTGTTTTGGATTGTGTTGAGGGGTGTTGAGATGAAAAGGAGAGACCACAGAGTGCAACTCCGAGCGAAGGAATTTGAGTGAGAAATAAGACTACAAAGACAAAAAAGAATAGTTCAATTGCACAAGACATGGTCGATGGGGAAGAAGAACGGACGCTACATATTACATTACACCGTTAAGGTTATATGAAGGTTATACAGGGTTAGAATGAAGTTGGAATTCGACTTGGCATTAGAGTTAAGGAGTATGGAATTAAAGTGTACGTAGGATTAGGATTAGGGTTACAGCTGACGTTAGGGTGTTGCATTTGAGGTAAATGAGGTTAGACTTAGGGTTATTTTAAGGTTTTATAACTTTCGGGTGACAGATACGCATTAGTACGTTCGAAGGGAAACGCCTCAGACAATGCACTACGGAAACTGTTAATAAATAGGTCAACTTACTTGACTGAGAATCAAAAGGATCGGTTTGAAAGGGCACAGGCTCATTGTGAGCGTTCACAATGGTAAGTGTTTCCGGTGAAAGAGACGGATCAATCTTCAGAGTGACAATACGCTTTTCTTCCGAGAGTGACACCGGATTGAAAATAAGCAGAGTGGACTCGGAATGAGCAATGGGAAGAGAATACGCGGGCGAGTCACACACGTATAGTTGCGAGGGATCGACTGGCACACGAGGAGTCATATAACGGTCAATGAGACGCGAGAGGGCAGACGGGATGAGAGAGTGCACAGAGAGACGCACTGCGTCTGACAAGTGCTGCTGGTAGTCGGACAGCACATCTTCATTGCCAATGTAAAACGTGGTGTTGCTAGAGACCGAGGTGCGCATGGTGCCCGGAACGCTGTCATGATGCTACAAAGCAGTGGTAGAAAGAGCAATTTTAATTGTGTGGCACAGTCGCATTTTTCTCTTACCTGGACCAGCGCGAGTGCCTGATGAACGTGTGTCAACTGGTTGCAATCGGTGGGGGTAAGAGTGTCAGTGATGAAGGCAAGGAGGGCATCTGTGGCGCGCATGAGAGCCGCACAGGCGCGCACACGTTGCTTGTACTGCGGCCATGATGACGCAGTACCAGTCTGGTACGTCAGTGGGGCACTGTAGCCCGAGATTTTGTGTGGCCAGCCTAGCTCAAAGTTCACGTTGTTGTGAACAAGAGGAAATGGAGTAGAGGAGGAGGAGTGGAGTGCGTTGAAGTATTCGGTGGCTGTGCTATAGCGCACGCGAAGACCGTACGTCGCAGGGTGCGCGTTGATTTCACGCACGAGCGCGCTCATGTTGCCAAACTGGACGGGGGAGTTGTGAAAGTGAAAGTCTGCGCCCCAGAGCAGCATAAAGGGCGGGCCGCGATACGACTGTGCCTGTGCACGAATGTACGCAGAGAAGAGTGTCGCGCGTGATTGGACATTGTCGGGAGTCACAGGGGGATTCTTGGTCGTATTGGGGTGTTCCCAGTCAAACCCCTGGCCGCACAGATCGCCGTAGTTGCCGTTAATGACATGGGCAAAGATGGACGAGCGATTGTAGCTGAGCGAACCGCTGGCGTGCCAGACGTACTCAAAGTGACGTGCGGCTTCCCATTGGGCGCGCATTGTCGCGTTTCCCTCGTAGCGCAGAACCATTTCACTGTAACCAGCCATAGCCCACAGAGACGGAGTGACGCTGCTGTAGCCCGCAAACATGTCAAGCTGCCAGCCAATGCGCGGCCGGACATTAAATTCCCGAAGAAGGAACTATAATAATGATGAATAAAAAGAATAAGAATAATAATATTATTAGATTATTGATTAGTGCAGCGTTTACAGTCGTGTTAGAGCCTGTGATCGAGTACTTACTTCGTGTCCCGCAGTCGTTTGCTCAACTACATCGGTGTAGGGAATGTTCACTTCGTCGTTTTGAACCCAACCTGGATCGGCAAGAGGGCGCTCAGAGACGTGAGGGGGGAGAGGGAAGGCATTGTTGACATTTGAACGAACCTCCACCCACAAATTCGAGTTGGCCATTGTCAACGAGTCGGCGAAAGCGCGCTTTCACTTCGTCAGACTGGAGCGGCCACCACTTTGCAAGCCATATGGTCTCGGCCCAGACAAACCTGGCGGGAGAAATGAGTGTACGGCTTCAAGTTCAGTGTCCAAAGCAAAACAAACCTCAGACTCGGATCAGCGGTGAGCGTGTCGGTAATCGTGTCAAGGGCACGTCGAACACTGCCCCCGGCCCCCTGGTGCGCGGGTCCGACAGCGGGCCAGTCGTAGGAGAAGTACGTTTCGTCCGTGAGAAGCCATCTGAGCAAAACAACCGTTGGGAGTTGTCAACACCAATTACTTGCTCTCTAACCCGGCATCACAGTGGGAGTGTGGCACTAAGTAAAGATCAACAAGATCGTAGCTGTTTTTGGCAGCGCAGAAGACTGCGCAAGAAGCGATGAGTGTGACAAGCAATCTCATGAATAATTTTAAAAAAAAATAGTATATGAATATGATTAAAATTAAATTTGCGTGGATGAATAGCAAGAGACTCCAGACGAGAAAAGCACACCACGTCAAGTCGTTAACAGACAATAAATCAATAATATTGTGAGCATCGACAGAGTCCAGAGCCCTTTCCAACACGACATGAAGGAGGGTCCGCAAAATGACATGACTGGTGACTTCATCAGCAATGGTTTCAAGAACGTACTCACTTGTAGCCACGCCCATGACGATAGACAGCGTCGCATCCCCTGACTATCCGTGTGACGTCTCCTTGGTCCCGGGCAATTGAACAACATGGCTGCTGTGTTTCAAGTGCTCTTGTGCACTCTTTGTGACCATCGCGTTTTCTTCGCTCAACTCGCCCGCACACCACCCAAACGCGCAGCGCCATTTCCTGCCCCTCCCCCACCCCCCTCATTCACATTTCCTTTTCAATCTCAATGTAACATCTGTTATAGCGCTGTATTTCGATTAGGTCCCGTTCGTATCCATCTTTTAAGATTTCTTCCACTTCTGGAATTTGATCCTAAAAAAGACAAAAAAAAAAAAAGCCCACACAAACGTAAGAAGCGTAAGAAAGACACGTCGCGACCCACAGCAACGCCCTCTAACACAATCATTTCATATTATGCAAATCCCAAACATAATAATAATAATTATTATCATAAAATATGAACGCACGAAACCCGCTCCGTGGTTGACCCAACCCCCTCAACTCACACCGCCCTGCCATATGGCAGCAGCTAGCTCACAATAAGTGAAGGAATGAGCCGAAAATTTGACCCAAAGCGATTTCTCACACAATCAACCAAACGGCAATACAACGACGAAAGGCATCAGGATCACGGCGGCACGGCCTTCAACCGCAGAGGCAAGCGACCCAGGCTCAACCCCAGGCATGGTTTAATATGTGCGACGGACGTAACGAGAGGCAAAAACGCATTCAGGAGAGTCTTTGGCTTACACAAAGATCGGCAGGCTCAGTCCAAGGCCGAAGTAGCCAAACACCTTGAAGGCAAGACCCACTGTGTTGTCGGTGCTAAACGGCAACGACTACAAGCGCACGACAGAGACGTGAGGTGACTTTTTTTTTTTTTTTTTTTTTTTTTTTTTTTTTTTTTTTTTTGCGATGCCAACGGCACTCGCCTCGATGCTCAACCTGCGTGCCCAATGCCCCCTTGTAGATTGCGGGAAACCAACTGGACGGTGTCGAAGACAACACGCAGCTGCAAGACCTGCACGACGGTTCACTCCTCTTCAACATCCAGATCAGGTTGGGACACAAAATGACTTAATAATAGCTGACTGTTCTGACATGGACCGCTCTCTTTTAGATACAAGAAAGAGGCCATGTACACGTACACGGGTAACATTCTTGTCGCGGTCAATCCCTACCAGGTGTGCAGAGATACCTCAAAAGCAAAAATCACACACTCACTCACACCCTGACACACTCTTCCATCCTTCTTCTTTTACTTGTCGTGTAGGTGTACCCCATCTACGACTTGGATCACGTGCGCAAGTACCGAAAGGCACTCCTTGGTGACCTACCTCCTCATATCTTTGCCATTGCCAATGCTGCCTACACACAGATGCGCAACAAGCACAGAAACCAAGTATGGAGCAAGAAGAGAGACAAAAAATATATAATAATGATAACAATAGAAGAGTTGTTGAGAGTGGGGGATAAGAATAGTGAGACTCTCTTATTATTTGTAGTAAAGCAATTACATTAACTGGCTTGTTCTTTTTTTCTTTTTTAAAGGTGGTCATCATTTCCGGCGAGTCAGGCGCAGGCAAGACCGAGTCCACCAAGCTGATCAACAAGTACCTGGCAGCTGTCAACACAGAGCAGAGCATGGTCGCCGAGCAGGTTCTCGAGTCGTCGCCCATTATGGAGAGCTTTGGCAACGCCAAGACGGTTCGCAACAACAACTCGTCGCGCTTTGGAAAGTACATGGAAATGCAGTTTGGCGAGGGTGGTCAGATCATCGGCGCGGAGACAAACGAGTATCTCCTCGAAAAGTCTCGTGTCGTCTTCCAGGTACACACACACACACACACACACACACACACACACACACACACACACACACATAAACATATATTATAATAATTACAATTAAATGTATTGTAATGATTGTTATGCCTATATTTCTTCTCTAATCGCTGCTGTGTGTGTTTTTAAGGCTTCTGGCGAACGAAACTACCATATTTTCTACGAGATGCTGATTGGACTGAGTGCCGAGGAGCGTCAACTGTGGCGTCTGCAGTCGTGGGACAAGTACAAGTACCTCGAACAAGGTGGCTCTGAGAAGGTCTGTGTCGTGCCCTGTCCATCACAATTCTATTGCTGACATCTTTCTACTTTCTTGCTCATGATTAGGCTGGTCACAAGGACGATGCGGAAGACTACTTTCTGTGCTCGCGTGCGTTGGAAGTGATGGGATTCAAGATCAAGGAGATTGAGACTATCTTCCGCCTGCTGGCAGGCATTTTGCACTTGGGCAACGTGGCGTATGCCGAGAGCGAACAGGACGGCATGGAGGCGGCGACCATCACCAATGTGGACCTTGTCAACTTTGTCGCTGGTCTCTTTAACTTGCCTCCGCAAGTTCTCCGCACCTCGCTCGAGTGCAAGACAACCATTACGGCCGGCGAGAACTTTGTCAAGCCACTGAGTGTTGGCCAGGCCGTCGACAAGCGCGATGCCCTTGCCAAGACCATCTACGCGCGTCTTTTCTCCTGGCTCGTTCTCCGCATCAATGAGATCACCTGCCGTCCCGCTTGCAAGAACACCATTGGTGTCCTCGACATTTTTGGCTTTGAGGACTTCCAGAACAACTCCTTTGAGCAGGTACATCCGGAGAAAAGAATGACTGCTTACTTTGATTGTTACGATCATCATTAATCACCATTATTTTTCCTTCTCATTTCCTGTAGCTGTGTATTAACTTTGCCAACGAGCGACTGCAGTTCTACTTCAACCAGCACATCTTCAAACTGGAGCAGGAGGAGTACTCAAAGGAGGGCATTGGCTGGGAGAACATTGCGTTTGTCGACAACCAGGGCTGTCTCGACCTCATCATCAAGCGCCCTATTGGCATTTTTGTCATGCTCGACGATGAGTGCAACTTCCCCAAGGGCTCCGACGAGTCCTTCCTTAACAAGATCCACAACCAGCACGCCACCAATGACTATTACGAAAAGGTTTGCTTTTGAATTTACTTCACTCTTATTTTCTATTCAAGTGGTGAAGTATGAACCTTTGTGTGCGTGTATGCTTTTTCTTCTTCTTTTTTTTATAGCCCAAGGTCAACACTCCCAGCTTCGGCGTGTATCACTACGCCGGCAAGGTCGAGTACGAAGTCAGCGGTTTCCTTGAGCGTAACAAGGACATGCTCCATGAAGATCTCATCCGTGTCATTCTTGCGTCGCCTGACGAGTTCCTTAAAAACCTCTTTGCAGTAAGGATCAACGATGCGAAACAAAAAGACATTGAAATACTAAATCTTTTCCGGTGAAATTAGCCACTGCAAGCGCAACTGGAAGTGGCGGCGGGTGCAAAGAAGAAGAAGGTGCCGTCGTTGGCGTCGCAGTTTGCCGAGCAGCTGGGCGACCTTGTGTCGACTATGCAGCAGTGCAACCCCTTCTTTGTGCGCTGCATCAAGCCCAACACGGTCAAGAAGCCCGGCGTGTTTGACAACTCGCTGGTCCTTGAACAGCTCCGCTACTCGGGTATGCTCGAGACCATCCGCATTCGTCGCATGGGTTTTCCCGTTCGTCTCTCCTTTGAAGACTTTGAGTTTCGCTACCGTTCACTCTTTGGCAGCTTGGTAAAAAAAAAAAAAAAAAAAAAAAAAAAAAAAAAAAAAAAACAGAAAGGTTCTGATTGTCTCTGTGCCTCCATTTTTATAGCGCGGCCCGGACCCAAAATCATCGTGCCAGGCACTGATGGGCTCTCTGGCGGCCGAACACCACGGCATGTTCCAGATTGGAGTGAGTAAGGTGTTTATGCGTGAGGGTGTGGAACGTCACCTTGAGTCGATGCGTGGCCAGCGCCTGCGTGGCTCGGTGCTCACCATGCAACGCTGGGTGCGTGGCTACCTTGCGCGCATCAAATACCGTCGTCTGCGCTACACCATTCTCCACCTGCAGAAGCTGGCGCGTGGTCAGATAGAGCGCATGCGCTATCGCAAGGCGATACGCGGCATTGCACGCATGCAGGCGTGGGGTCGCATGCTGCCGGTGCGTCGCAAGTACATCAAGATGCGCGACGAAGCGCGCAAGAAGAAGGTAGCCAAGCCCAAGAAGGACAAGGTTGAGGAGACGAAACGCAAGGGTGGTGAGCCCATTGCCGCGGGCGTCAACCTGCCCCCTATGGTTTTGGCCGCGCTCCAGGCGCTCGGTCTCTTCAAGCCCCCCTACCCCATCGAGAAGTCCACAAGCAAGCACAAGGGCGAAGTGCCGCGCACCAAGTACCCTATCGCGCCGACACCCGCCGATCTCGACTCGTATGCTTTCAGCAAGTATGCCGCGACTTTCTTTGCCGCGAGTGCCGAGTGGAGTTACTCCAAGGACAGCATCGAGCGTCCCTTCACCAAGGTCGACGCCCAGTACGCGGAGGCCGCCCGCTCGCTCTTTGACACCATCCTCAAGTACACGTCGGACACCAAAATGGCCGTGGGCAGCAAGGAAGACATGGTCTTGCCTCTCTACCTTGCCCTTGAGGGTCTCTCGCAGCCCGCGCTCCGCGACGAAATCTACGTGCAGCTCATCAACCAGACACACGAGTGCCCCTCGTCGGCCGTCGAACAGCGCGTCTGGCATCTTCTTGCCGTCGTCTCGACCGTGTTCCCTCCCTCACAGAAACTCTATCCCTACGTTTTGCGTCGCATTGCCAAGGCTGGTCCCAGCGGTGCAGTGAGCGACTTTGCGCGCTATGCATTGCAGCGATGCGTCGCCAATAAGGCACGCGAACGTCCCCCTAGCATGCTCGAGTGGCACGCCCTGCGTGACTATTCACCCATGGTCATCACCGTCGAGTACCAGGACGGCAAGACGACCACGCTTCCCATTGACTCGTCGACGACATCGCGCGAATTGGCTCGCGCGGCCCTCGAGGACCGCTACAAAGAGCGCGCCTCCGACATTGGCGGAGGCTGGACCGTGGCATTCGTGCTTGACGGCAAGGAGGCCGAATTTGACTTGGACGAACATGTGATGGATCGTGTGAGCTCCCACGAGCGTTGGTCGTCCATCTTCGACAAGATGAGCTTGCCCACCATCAAGGACCTGTCGAGTTCGCGCGACGAGTCGCTCACCTCTTCGCCCACCGTGCGCCGTGCCGGCACCTTCTCGCGTATGGACCCAAGTGCAAACGCCGCGCGCGCCGCCGCTGCCACCGCCGCTGCTTCCGCACTTCGTCCCGAGCGAATCCCGCCCCGCCCCAAGGGCAGCGCGCCCCCGCCACCGTTGCCGCCCAAGACCAAGCCCGCATCGTCGGGTCTCGTGCCCGACGCGCCGCCCGCTCTTGAGGCTGCCGAGGATGACGGTCCACCGGCCCTCGAGGACTTTGGTGACGAGGAGACAGTGCAAAAGGTTCAGGCGGTGCGTCGTCGTTCGAGTCTCGCAGCCGAGCGTGACGCCGCCCTCGAGAACCAGCTCGACGACATGTTTAACGACGTGCTCGGCGACTACAATGGCGATGACAACGAGAACATGATGGAGCTAGTGTCGCGCATCAAGGGCGGTGCCAGTCAGCTGGGCTCCGGAGGCACCATCTTGGGCGAGGCGCAACTGCGTCGTCTCACCGAGCTCATGGGTCGTCTGCGTGGTGGCGGCAGTGCCTTCGATAACAACGCATCGATCGTGTCGCTTTCGCAGACGTCCGGTGTCGCCGAGAGGGTGCCGCCGCCCAAGGGCACTCCTATCATGTACACTAATGTGCCATGGAAGTTGCGCCTGCGCAAGGTCGGTCTGTCGCCGGGCGAGCGCCTCTCGCGCGACCCGGCCTTCGACCTGGTCTACGCCCAGATTGTCCGTGACACGGGTGATGGTCACTCGACACGCATGCAGTCGAAGGAGCGCAACGAAGTGCGATCGTGGCTCGACGCGGCTAAGTGCAAGGCGGCGGACATGTCCGAGGCGTTGCGCGACGATCTTATTGCACTTGTCAAGTCTCTGCCCATCTACTTCTGTCGCATGTTCGAGGCGGAGCAGATCTCGGGCAAGAAGCGCATGGCGGGCGCACGCAACTTTGTGGGTATCAGCCACGAGGGATTGCAGCTGCTTGAGCAGGATCAGGATGGCAAGTTAAAGAAGCCGCTGCTTAAGGTGATGCTCAGCGAGGTGTCGAGCGTCTCGTCGGAGCACGGCCAGGTGCGATTCAATCTTGGCTCTGAACCCTACGTATTTGGCGTGCGTCGCCCCAAGGCCCTCGAGAAGTTTATTGAGGCGTACGCGGCGTCGTCGGAGACGGACGCGAAGTTCGTCTATGCAGCTATGGACTACATGGTGGCGGACGAGACGCTTCTGTCGTTCAAGCAGGGTGACGTCATTCAGCTGTCGAAGCGCGAGGGCCAGGAGGAAGGTTGGCTCTTTGGTGTGTTGCGCGACAGCAGCGGCTGGTTCCCGGCCGAGCGCATTGTGGCTATTATGGGCGACAAGCCCGACAAGGCCGCCATTGAGGATGCAAAGAAGCGCGCCATTGTACGTCGCTCGTCGGTCATCTCCTCGACGGAGAACCTGCCCCCGGGTGTGTCGGCCAACGATGCGGCCACGCCCCAGGGTGTGCAGTCGTCAGAGGGTCGCTACAGCATGATGGAGTGGGCACGTCAGTACTACCGCCATGGCGCGGAGCAAATGAAGATGCTGCGCAGCAACAAGGGCTCCATTCGTGGCACGCTTAAGTTCCTGACGGGCAAGAAGAAGAAGAAGGGACCAGTGACGGAGGAAGAGGCGGCGGTTGCCGAAGAGCAATGGACGTGGAACGAACTGTCACGTCTCGTCAAGTACCAGAAACAGCCCATTCCCGCCTCCCTTAACGCGTTGCCACCGGAGGATGCGGCCACCAACAAGGTAAAAATTAATAATAATTATTATTATTATTAAAGACGTTTTCGATAATAAAAAACATTAAACCTTTTTCTTTTTCTTTTTTCCTCCCCTACAGTTGGCTCTTGAAGGCTTTGTGACAATCATGCGCTACATGGGTGACTACCCGGCCAAGAACCGAACGGACATTGAGCTGGTGCAGTGGTTGTTGCGCTGTGCTATGCAGAATGATTTCTTGCGCGATGAAATCTACTGCCAGATCATCAAACAGCTGACGGCGAACAAGAGCAAGAAGGAGGCGGGCGAGCAGCGCGGTTGGCAGATTATGCTGCTGCTGACTGCATTCGTCAAGCCCACAGACGAGTTTGAGCCGTACCTGCGTGGCTTCATTCGTTCGTACACGAGTGATTCTCAGAAGAATTTTTCGAATGTCGCATCGCTCTGCGATCGCTACCTCTCCAAGACAATTCGTTGCGGTGGACGCAAGATCATGCCAAGCGCGCCGGAACTGGAGGCGCTCAAGCTGAACCGCAACACGAAGATTCAGCGTATCTTCTTGCCGGGTGACCACACCAAGAGCATCAAGGTGAACGCAGTGACGGTGGTGCTCGACGTTGTCAAGGACATCTGCACCAAGATGGGTGTCGCCAACTTTGACGAGTACGGCGTCTTTATCAACACGGGCCCCGAGCAGTCGACACCCCTTCAATCGTACGACTACATGCTCGACACGACGACCATCCTAGAGCGTCGAAAGATCCCCTACCGCATCTACGTCAAGAAGACTCTTTGGTTTGCTCCCATCACACTGGAGAACCCGCTCCACACTAGTCTCCTTTACGAGCAGGTACAAAAAGATACAGAGAGTGTGTGTGGAGCATTACATTACTAATGTGTGTGTGTTTTTTTTTCTAGGTCCTGTTCGACTACCTGTGTGGTAATCTGCTTAACATGTCTATGGGCACTGTGCCTGCGACGTGGCTCAAGAACGACATTGCTCTTTTGGCAGCCCTCCAACACCAGGTATGATCATATTAACACTGCGTGCATGTGTGTATGTTGGTCGTCTCATATAGTTCTCGTTTTTTTTTTTTTTTTTTTTTTTTTTTTTTTTCTCGCTGTGGCTCTTACGCCTCCAGGTTGCTGGTGGTTGTGGCCATGGCCGTGTCTCAACTGCATCCTAAGCGACGACGCGCCGATGCGGGTGGTGGAGCGCGCAAGAACGTTCAGCATAGTGTGAGGCTGTGAAAAATTATTATAATATTATTCAAGCAAAATTCTGCTTTTGAGGTTTGATCATTGATGAGGCGCTTATTTATATTCACAGCACACATAATGCATAGGTGTATTCTTCTTCTTCTAATACATATAACAATTAACAAAGTCTACAGCGGAAGTATTGGGCCGCTCTTTGTTAAGGATATAGTTTATTTATCATACATACGACTGATAACATAATTATATTATTAGTTTATATTATTAATAATAATTATTATTATTTTTCGCTCTGCTCTTTTGAATGAAGAAGCGCCGATTGCCTACGGAGTCGTTGAATCGAAGACAATGGCTGTATATTATATTTTTGCAGACGATTGGGGCGTGTGTGGTGAACGCAGTCGTGAACGGACTCGTCGCCTGGCTGCAGTACCGCTCCCTGCAGGTCGTGGAGCTGTTTGCCTGGCCCGACACGCTTGCCGGAGACATTGTGGTGACAACGTTTGTCGAGGGTTCGCTCACGTGGATGCTTCAAGGGGCTTTTGTCCTGCGCGACATTCGCATTGGAACGGTCAATCCTTTGATCGCCAAGGACGACGCACCGGAGAAGCGCACACGATGCAACCGCTTTCAAAGCTTCTTCCGATGCCGGGATCTTGTCTGTTGGCGAGTCGTGCGAGAGGACGTGCGAGCCTGGCTGCGTCTGGCGGCAGGCGCCCTCCTTCGCGGTCTCTGCCTCTCGCTCCTTCTCTTTGCCGTCTACTCCCTTCCAATTCTCCTTATTCTTGTCGGCGTCCAAGAAGGCTCCAAGCCCATCAGTGCTGTCCCGGGCGCTATCGTTTTCAAAGCGCTTTTCGGCGGCGCAATGGCTCTTTTAATGGCTCCGTACATTTGCATTCGCGCTCTCACCGACTCAACTGCCCAATATGACTCACACATTCCTTCGCGATCCGAATCGACGGTCGAAGTGGTCCTCAATCCGGAAACAGAGGACGATTCTGTCGTCATGCAATAGACAACTCTGTGTATTTTATACTGTATTATATTGTGCATTGTACATTTCAGTCATTTTCATTACTATTGTGCACTAAAGTTTGTCAGACAAAAAAGAGAGAAACAAAAACAAATTGTCAGAAAAGGAGAGAAAAAGGTCAAATAAAAAGAACATAGAGGTGTAGTTATTCAGGAAACCAAAAAGGAATAAACACTCTTTCGTTTCTATCCCCCAAAAATGAACCAATCGAAATTGAGTTCTGTCGTCCTTTGAAACTCACACACAAACCACACGCAAACACACACACGCACACACAAGAAATACACACAGACCCAAGCACTCACTCACTCACTCACTCAATTCACAATGTAAACATACTCTAAACTCGCAATCTTAAAAAGAGAGAGAAAGAGAGAGAGAGAAGAGAGAGAACAATGAGAAAGTAAGAGAAGAGTGAGAAAGAAAATTGAATGCGATGCGATTTCTGCGTATGTGTGTGTGCGTGCGTACGCGTGACTTTTGAGAGAATCATAACAGCGCAAGGATAAATTTCATCATTATAACCAATTATGGTGTGTGAATGTGAGTGAGTGAAAGTGAAATTACTTGTTTTTGGTGCGGTTGTGTCCTCCTCTGCAGCGTGTCCTCCTCTGCAGCTTTTACGAGGGTAAAAGAGAAACGCGGTCATAGAGCGACTGACAAAGTTCGTGAGCCATTTTGATATGAGCAAGAACACGTTTGAGCTGAGGGAGAGCCAACGGGAGCTCAATGATATCAGTAACCTGTAAGAGCCGACCGGCACTCTCACTACAGCAAGAGACAGGAGAAGGGAGTGAGAGATAGAGAGAAGGAAAAAGAAACAAAGAGAAGAAGAGCGGGGAGAAAGAAGGAGATAGAGAGAGAGGAGAAAGAAAGTCAGAGAGAGAGACAAAGTCAGAGAGAGAGAAACAAAGTGATTGAGAGAGAAAAAAAAATAACAATTGTCCAATAATGCGTGACTATCACATACCAAGTCTGACCCAACAATGCACTGCGCGTGGCCGACGCCATAGTCGGATGCGCCGCAACCGCTTGCATACCACCACCGCCACTTCCCCCACCACTGCCACTTCCACCACTGCCACCGCTCTTCTTGCTATGCTTCTCCTTGCTCGTTCCATTCACACCATCACTGCTCCTTCCACTATTCATCCCATCCACACGCGAATAATGTGTCTCCGTCATTGCGTACAGCAGTACTTGCAGTTGGCCATAGCTCACGTGTGTGTCAAAAATAACAGTGCGTGGCAGAGCCGGTTGCCATAACTATAGAAAATCAATACCATCATTAATAATTATTTTATCCACCTCTTAGCTTTTGTGTTTTGTGTTTTGTGCGTATATGTGTGTGTGTGTGTTTGTCTTTTTGACGTGTGGGTGAGAATGTATATATGTATGTGTGTACGAGTGAGGATTCGTAGACTCTGGACGGAAGAGTCACCGATGAGACAGTCAATTGTTCTTTGGCTTTGCGAAGAAACAAGATGACACGCTCAGTTACCTAAAAAAACAAGGCACAGAGAGATAATTCAGATAAAAGAAAGAAAGAGACAAACAAAAAGAGTGATAGGTTGGACTTACGTGTCGCACTTGCTCTCTTGTGTGAAAGAGACCTTGTTGAAGTGAGCTGTTGTTAATGTCAGTCAAGGCCAAATGGAGGTAATTTCCACAGTCTTGAAACTACAAAATGAATTATTAGCAATACAATATGCCTGCTACTACTACTCTACTCGTGTACCTGTTGAATGACAATGGGAGTGGCAATGTTGACTTTGCATGAGGGAAAGCGAGACGTCTTGGGATTGAAGCGCAGTGTGAGCTCGCCCGAGACCAAGAGACAGCCGTCGAGTGAGAGCGCACCACTGACTGTGTGAGGAGGCGGTGTGTGAATGGGGATCAGTTCGGATGTCAGTGATGCAGACGGGGCCCCTTGGAACTTCTTCCAGCAGTCCTATCACAAAAAAAAATGAGAATCAATCACGTCAAAAAATATTATGAATCATCTCCATTACTTTGATGATAATTCCTAATTGCATAAACACATCAGGCACTTCTTCGCGCAGAACCCAATCAAGTTCCACCTGGAGCTGCTTGAGTTCGGCAACAACATCGGGATCCGTTGGCTAAAGCCACAACGATAACTCGTCGGTACGGTGGAGCGTGCGGGCTTTGCCGTCGACACGG
>CALSCP010001980.1:0-10320 GCA_943704425.1 Ministeria vibrans ATCC 50519
TCTCTCTCTCTCTCTCTCTCTCTCTCTCTCTCTCTCTCTCTCTCTCTCTCTCTCTCTCTCTCTCTCTCTCTCTCTCTCTCTATCACTTTGCCTCTTCCTCCCTCCCTCCCTCCTTTCTCTCTATCTCTGTGTGTAGAGGCGCATATTCTCTGGAGAGTGGTCTCAAGGATGTTATGATGCCCACTCTGGTTCTTGGCGTCGAATCTGATCTGCTCTTTCCTGCTTTCCAACAGAGAGAAATCTCAAAAATCCTCAGAAAGTACATAAAATAGCACAAAATATATCATATTGCCTCTATTTCTCACATTCTCTTCTCACTCCTGTTTCTCTTCTTTCTTTCTTCTCTATCACTTTGTTTCGGTTTCCTCTCTCTTTATCACTTGTTTATTTCTCCTCTCTCTACTCTCTGTATTAGTTTGGGAAATCCTCACGTCACGTACTATGAGCTGGATGCACTGTACGGACACGACACCTTCCTGATTGATGTCGCGTCTGTCGGAAATGCCGTCAAAGGCCACCTTGAGACAAGCCTTTGAGTGACTCCTATCCATGTACTATAACTCATAATAACTAAGTTCTACAGTCTATGGCGGAAATCTGGTGCTGCTTTAGACTTCCTTCTTTGTATATAAGTAAAAATTGCGGTTCAACTTTGTGAGTAGTACAAGCCATGTCGATTATACTAATCACAAATAAATGATCAAAAATTTCATCATTTATTTTCATGTACATTCTTCTGTTCTTTTCAACATGGATCTACGGTTCACACGCTGTGTTGACGCGTCTGGCAAGACATCACCAGAAAGAACATGCGCCGGAAGACCCATTTGCGCCGGCGGCTGTGGTTCTCCTCATTGAATGTGTCAAACTTGTCTTTACACTCGTCGCGCTCCTCTATGAACACTTGCGATACCAGCACGTCGTTGACCGCACATCTAAAAATGGCAAGCAGGACTGCAACCACGGCGCATTCCCTTCGTTTCAAGACGTATAATTATTCAGTTTTTGACACAGATTGATTTCGATTCTGTTGAAGCTGATTTTTTTCATTAATTGTAGATGGCGCTTCTTGTCGTGCCTGCGCTCGCCTACATGATCAACAATAATCTTGTCATGTATGTTCATCGAGAAATGGACGTGGCCACCTTCTCAGTGTTGGCCAATCTGAAAATTTTGACAACAGCCCTTAGTGCGCAAATTCTTACTGGCACACATCTCTCAACCCGGGTAATACATAATTATTATAATAATTATAGATAATAATAATAATATGCACGCACCGTATAAGTTTATGTCGTTTTCATGAACAAATTGAAATTATTCATCTATCCTGCTATTGCTATTGTAATCATTTTATTATTATTCTGGGAGTTATGATTACTAAACTTTTTACAAAGTTGACTTCGTGAAATGAAAAGTGCCTTGTGTCTCCCTTGTGTCTCATGTTCGTCTTATGTTTTGAATTGTGTGTTGTTTAGAAAAAGAGTGCTCTTCTTCTGCTCTTTGTGGGCTCGTCGTTGGTAGCAAGCAACGCTGCGGGCGACCAGTCAGAGACAACTCAATTCTTGACGGTGCGCGGCATCGGACTGCTGCTGCTCTATTGCGCCATATCGGGTCCAGCGGGTGTGCTCACCGAGAAGATCCTCAAGCGCAACCGTCGTGCGTCGTTGCATCTGCAAAACTTGCCGCTGTATGTGTTTGGCGTAGGCGTCAACGGACTGTTGTGGTGGATGGAGAGAGGACAGGACATGCACAGTCTAGTAGATCTGACGCGCGGGTTCAACCGATGGGTGTGGGTGGTGGTTGTAAGTCAGGCAGCCAATGGGCTGCTTCTTTCGGCCGTCATGAAGCACACCAGCAGCATTGTCAAGTTGTTTGTCGTTGCAGCAGCGACCCTCCTCGGATGTGTCCTCGCCACCCTAGTTTTCCACCTGCCCCTTCCGCCCTTCTTTGCCATCGCCACTCTCCTCGTCCTCACTGCCCTCCGTCTGTACTTTTGACACACGGAGACAAACTCACACGAAACACGCTAAAAGACACACACACACACATCCATGTTTGTGTTACAGAAACACATTCCCAACTGTATCTAATTACAAAGCACTCCCTTCGCATCTGCGGCCACCAGTGCGTCCACCATAAGCTCCCAGAACTGCCCCACATCCATATGCGTCGCCACCGTGCAGTTCTTCTGTGCTTCGCTCCATCGCCCGATGTTGAGCAGGTCGACAACTGTCTGGCCACTCGACAACGCACTCGCTGTCTCAATGGCAACATGACAGTGTCGCGTTGTGAACAGTTCGGGCGCAATGACATACGCAATGGCACAAGGGTCGTGTAGTGGCGGGTCGGGCATCTCAAATACGCTGCGGTACGTGTCGGCAAAGAAAGCCAGCAGCGCCTCGGCCATGGCACAAAAGGGTGACGGGCCAGGCATGCGAGATCGCAAGGTGTCCAGCACACCACGCGTCACCAGTGCCGTGTGCGTCACTTCAATCGGTACCATCACCAGTGACGGTGCCAACGCCCCACAGCTGTTGGCTCCGCCGCGACAGCGGTCAAATACAATGGCGGCTGCCTCGGGATCAACTTCCATGTTGAACTCGGCCGATGGATTGGTGTTGCCCGCACCAATGGCGCCGCCCATGATCACGACTGCCTCAAGGTAATCATACAGCCCCTTGTCCTCATAGAGCGTCATGAGGAGCGCCACATTCGTCAGGGCGCCGGTCGCCACAAGCGTTACACGCTGCTGAGTGCGCTGGTGAAACGCCTCAATTGCACGAAACACGGAGGGTATTCCGCCCTCAGCGTCGGCACACACGTTCGCCGGAAGCGGCGGGAAGCTATATCCGTCAAGTCCTGACTCGCCGTGAATTTCCGGACAGGCGCGTGGTCGTCGAAGCAGCGGCCGAGCCTAAACGAAGAGCGCAGATGAAGTGATGGATCGTCGACCAAGCGTGTCTCGAACCTGTCCCTCGATCACCGGCACCCCGTCGATGCCGGCAACGTGGAGGATGTTGAGCGCGTTTCTAGTCGTGTGTGTCAGGGGCATGTTGCCGGCGACAGTCGACACGCCCACTAGGCGGCAGCGGTACGCAGCGAGAATGATCGCGAATGCATCGTCGTGCCCGGGATCGCTGCAACAGGAGCCACAAGGGCCGCGCGCACACGGGTAAACTCTGGATCAACACGTCCCGCATGTGCCTACCAGTCAAGCCAGAGCGGTTTCCCAGTTGCCATCATAGAAATTGTTTGAGACTTAAGTGTTCAAACTTCGAAATAATCAATAATATTTTAAATATTATTCGTGCACGATTAAACTTGGTATTGATCATCATTCTTCTTTGCCCTTTGGCCACCCATTACTCATTAGCTATTCATGATCACAGTCCACAGAATTACTTACTAGTTATTATTGATTTATTACACTTATATATCTTATTACTTACTAGTCATCGCAGAGTTTCACGCAGTCATGATCATCAGTGTCAAGAAAGTCGTAAAAATAATAATAAACACTTTTTTTCAATTGAAATGCCAACTCGAAAAGACACGCTGGGGCTTGTGCGCGAGTTCCTGGATTATGAAGGATACACCGATACACTGAATGCGTTTGATCGGGAAGTCAAAGCAATGGCGTAAGTCGCTCAAGTTCAAACAAAAAAGATCAAAATTCAAATTCCACTTCACGTAGCACCACAACGGGCGCACGCACGGACCGAACGGCGCGCAGGCTCAAAGACGCTCTTGATGGGGGTGATTTGCGTTCGTTCTTTTCGGTCTGGGACAAAACCATGCCTGAAGCAGTGAGAAATCGCGCAGACGTCGCTGGTGCACGCCTCGAGTTTTTTGTGCGGCTGCACTTTGCTCTCAAGCCATTCCGAGAGGCGAAACCGACGTAAGCACCATCTGGCAATGTTAGTTCATGCGTTTGTCTTGCGTTTCTCCGATGCCTTTTGCCTGGCGCTTGCGCTTAGTTTGTGTGTGTTATGTGTTGCCATCGAAACCAACTTATGATTTTTATTTTGCACTGATATCCACAGAAAAAGCGCCGTTGAGAAGTCTGTTTCCGAGTTTAAGCGGTACTTGGAAGAATGCTCGCAGAGCACCAACTTGAGCAAGACCACCGAGCTGCTGCCCTTCTTTGCCCTCCCGTTTGTGACCAAACCGCGCGAACACCCCACTTTTGCGAGTCTCTTCACAGACAAATGGCGAGCCGATCTTGCTCGACGCGTTGCCCAATACGTTTCACACACACTACAAGCTGCTCCCACACGACCGCGTATATTTTCACTCACCCACGGTATAATTATTATTAATATTATTATTATATTGTTAGTAGTAGTAGTATTATTATTATTATTATTATTATTATTATTATTATTATATTGTTAGTAGTAGTAGTAGTAGTAGTAGTATTATTATTATTATTATTATTATTATTATATTGTTAGTAGTAGTAGTAGTAGTATTATTATTATTATTATTATTATTATTATTATTATTATAATTATTGTTAGTAGTAGTAGTATTATTATTATTATTATTATTATTATTATTATTATTATTATATTGTTAGTAGTAGTAGTAGTAGTAGTAGTAGTAGTAGTATTAGTATTAGTATTAGTATTATTGTTATTATTTACAGATTGATCAGGACGCAGTACTAATAACTATTATTATTTTTAATAATGACGTAATAAATTGTTTTGTTCTGTGCTTGATATTAATACCATGACAGGGTCAGCCAGTGACACGGATGACGCGGTGCGAGGACTAGAGAGCCGTTGCGAAGAGCTGGAGGCACGGGAGATGGCACTGCTCAAGGAGTACCATGACCTGGTGGGTGTGACAGGGGAACTGGTGGAGCTGCTACAGGAGACGTTCCAAGGACGACGACTGACGGGCGAAACACTGACGCGCGTCGTCTCGCGCTTGCACTCTCTTACGGTACGTGCCACGTCGACGTCGACATCGACAAGCGCAAATGGCGGTGTTAGTGGTGTTGCAAGTAGCGCTGTACCGCCTTCAGTGTACTCATCGCTGAATCTGGCCATTGCGCGCACGTCCACTCCGTACGGCGTCTCACGTACTGCAACCAGTCATGATGATCGTCTCGCAACAACAACAACGTTATCATCAGCAGCAGCCGCTACAATAACAACGTCAACAAAGTCGGGAGGCAGCCAGCATGTGCATGACACTGGCACAGCCATGGGCAACGGCCGTGGCTTTCAGTCGGCACACTCCACGCCGCAGCGCACACCCCTTCCGACAGTCCCTTTCCTCTCAGGCGGTGTTGCTACGTCTTCGGCCATGTACGCCTCCGCAGCAACCACCACCCACTCCACCGCCGCGTCGACTGCTCCCACCTATGGTAGTACCACTGTAACCACCAGCTATGCTACCGATGATCATGAGCCGTCGAACACCGGTCGCGAAAGTAGTGCATCTGTGACGCGCCGCCCGATTCTTCCGTCACCCACCTTCATGACACTTGGCGCGCCCATCGATTACGCGCGCGTGCATCACGACATACGCGAATGGGTGGCCGATCGCGAAGAGCGGTCATCGCAGGAGAGCGCCACACAACTCGTCTTGCTGCTGCAAGCACTGCGATGGCGCCTGTCCAAGACGACACCGGGTCCCGAGCGTCGTGCGGCAGTTGAGGCGCTCCTGGACGGCGATGTTCTCGGGTGTGGAGCAAACACGCAGACACGATGTGTGCTGCACGGTGTTCTTTCGCACCCTGGTGAGATGGTCCGCGAGTACGGCGCACGACTAGTCAACACCATCGCGTCCTTGTGCGTTGGGCGCTCCTACTTGCTCCACCGCGACCACGGCCGCGACACTGCCATCCGCTCGCTCGTTGATCTGCTACAGGAAAGCATCGGAGTGTCAGCGCTGGAAGGCGATGGTTTTGATACTATTTGCCATCAGAATGCGTTGGGAGCGTTGCAGAAGCTGAGCCTGCGTCGTCACGCACAATCTATCATGATCGAGCTGGGTGTTGTCGAGTGGCTGGTGCGTCTGCTTCGAGAATACATGGACGCACTGAGCGACTACAGCTGCGAGTATGCGACTGCGCTGCTTATGAATTTGTGTCTGCGCGCGCGTGGCAAGCAGCGCTGTGTTACTGAACGCGACTGCTTCCTGCGCATCATGAGCGATTTGCTTGAGCACGAAAACTTGCAGATCCGCTCGTATGTCAATGGGTCACTCTATGCCGTTGTTGGTGTACCAGTGGTGCGTGAGGCGGCGCGTGCCTCGGGTCTTGACACACAACTACGACTGCTGATGGCCAAGAGCGACGAGACCCTCGCCAGCCAGATTGAGTACATTCTGCGTGAGATTGAGAGCGACGCGGATGCAGCTTCTGAGGGAGACGAAGTCGACGAAGACGATGCCGAGGACGATGATGACGACGACGTGGATGAGGGCATTGAGGCCGGTGAGGAGGGTGATCTGCTGGCGGACGACGACGATGTCGAGACGGTTGCCGTGTCGGTGGGCACCAAGCAGGGCGACGTGCTCCTTGCTGACTACGAGGCGAGCGCTCATTATAACCAGACTCAGAAGGGCAACTATAATTCCAACGGGAACGCATATGCGCGTATGTCGTTGTCACCGTCAACTCACGCGCACGGTACAAGTCGTCTTGCAGGTTCGGTGCGTGAGTCGGTCGCGACGATCACGAGTTCTACCAGTCCCCTCAAGCGGCCCGTTACCCCCGCGAGCACTACTATTGCTGCCCCTCGCGATCGGGCGGCGACGCTTGCAGGCCCTGCGCATGCCAGCTGCACCTCACGCCCCACCTCGACCACGAGTAGCCGTACTCCCGTGCCCGCCCCGAACGAGTACCAGAGCGTCTTTTCGACGCGTGCGCGAATCCCTCGTACCGCCGAAGAGGGGGCTCGTCCTGTGCCCCTTGAACAGCAGTTTGCCATGATGTCCGCTGTAAGTACGTCCATGAGCCAGTCAACGACGGGCAAGCCGACATCGACATCAAGCGATTTGAATTCACGTCGAGCTCGCGAGACGCGCGCAGCAAGCTCAACTAGCGCAGCCCGTGCACCTGCCCCAATGTCACCATCGACGTCGTCGAGTCGAAGCATTGTCCCTCAGTCGACGTTGACGTCATCGCCTCCACCACTGCACCTTCGCGATCTTGTTGCGACCACTGAGCTCCGGGAGTCGCGTCCCTCTTCCGCCCGCTCGTCCACCTCCTCCACGCACATCAAGGGGGGCACCTCTCGAACAAGTACTGCCACCTTCACCGCTGCCACTACGTCTACATCCACGGCTGCGCGTCTCACAATGCGACGCGATACCCATCTCGTCTCGCCTGGCTCTTCTGCGCAGTGGAGCGCACGTGCCAAATCTGCCGAGCCTCCACGCCCCAAGTCTCCTCAACTCGTGCGAAAGGTGCATAATGCTATACGAATGCCCAAGTAATGTCGTTGTCTCAACACTTTTTTTGCCGTATTATTTTATTGTACAGGGAACAAAAACACTGCGCTCGGCAGATGGACAGAGGAGAAGGAGAGGAGGTGAAAGCTAACTTGGACAACTGTACTACAATAATACGAACAACAATAATAAGAAAAAACAACAATTTTTAATATAGAAGAGGAAGAAGACATTTCTAATTTAATATCAATCACAAACGAAAAGCGACAACACAAAAGCTCAGAACCACTTTCTAAGCTAGATTAATAATATAATAATGATGATGATGAAAGTTTTATTGGCATTAAATTTTATTCAGACGTTTCATTATAACTATTTGGATCTACAATTTGCTCTTGTTGTGCTGATGGTAGTATTCTGTGGTGTCTTTGAGGGCCCACACGCGAGCAGTGAGAGGATCAGAGTCGTCGACACGGTTATGGGTGGACTGCCACAGAGCCAGCGAGTCCGTCTCTAGCGTGCTCTGTCGACGGACAGTCTCGCACAGGGGCGCAATGAGAGATGCTGGAATGGCAAAATTGAGACGCGCAAGGGATGTGTGGCTATTGAGGCGCGCTTTGGAGACAACCATTCCCAAGAGCGCGCCCGTGGCACAGTCGATCAGAGCTCCTCCACTTGCGCCGGTGTGCACAGCAGCCGTCGAGTGTAGCTGCACAACCCGGCCACGACTGCGCACCACACGCGACAGTACCCCGCACGTAGCCGATGCCCCTATGGCGCCCTTGAACAGTGCATGGCCCACAACCATCACGGGTCGACCGGCGACCATGAGCGATTCTGGAGCAAGACACATGCGTGTGTCCTGGTCAGTGGAATGCCGTGTAACACGCTCCTCTCGAAGAACCACCAAATCTGGCTGTGGCTTGGCAAAAAACACAGCGGTGGCGTTGGTAGGGATTAACCAGGAGCCTTCGGGAGACACGTGACAGGTGGAGAGCGGCTGTGAGGGTGCAGATTTCAAAAGATGCGCACAAGTCATTACATGACGATGTCCAAGGCGCACACCTGAGGCCCAGTGAAAATCGGGACGACTTCCAACGACAATCAACGGAACCCAATCGGATTCAAGCCATGCTTGTGCAGCGGGCGGTGTTGATGTGAAACAAGGCAAGGTCGTTGAGGACACACACTGCATGGTGGGAACACTACTAACAAGGGAGATATCGAGCACCGCTCGCAGGTCAATAGCTTCCGCTTTTCGAGCGCTGAATGCAGGTAGAACCACACCAATGGTTCCTTGACAGCAGGCGCACAAAACAGGCGCGCCTGCTGAGCCCAGTACAAGAGGAGCGTCGGTCAGGTACAATTGCATGTCGCGCACAACATTAGCACAAATGCCGCGCGAGACAGAACCTGCGAACAAACGGGGACTGACAGCACCAAAGGGACACGAGCGGATGGTCCACAGATTGCACTGCCGAATGGGATGGGTGACGCGACGCGGCGGTGGGTCGTCGCTGAACGCCTCAACGAACAGCAGCACGGTGGCGAGCAACTCTTGGCTCTCCTCGGCGAATTCAAGCAGGCGCGGAGCAAGGCCAGCGGGAAGGGGGTTGTCCGTTACAATGCGTGCCTCGTGATAAACAAGGGGCAGATGAGCATCGACGGCATGCGCCTCCTGGTCGACGCCGGAACAGGAAACGAGCACGTCTCGGTGCGGCAGCAACACCTTCGAAATCACAACGTAGCCACCTCCCAGACGTGTTCCCGAGCCGCTCAACAGCGTCGACACAGTACTACCATTTGTGTTCGTCACGGCCGAGGGCGCTCGAGAGGAACAGACTTTGACTAGCGCGAGAATACTGAAAAACACTTAATAGTTAATAATATTATTAATTATTTTTATTTATTTTTTATTATTATTAATAATAATAAAATAATAATTAATTAATTAATAGTAATAAATAAATTATAATAATTATTATTAATAATTTATTAATTTTATTGAATAATAATTATTATTATTAATGAGTGATCAGTGAATTATTTCCCACGTATTTCAAATAATTACGAGGAGTAATCATTAAAAATTAATATAAATTTATAATAATAATTTATTATTATTATGCTACAATGATCTCAGGATGATCTGTCTGTGACTCTGTTGTTGTTGTTCCGGGGATCAGGTCAGGCGCTGTCTCAACTAGAGCCGTCTCAGTGGTGGTGGAGGGTTGTGATGCATCGTCGACTGGTGCCTCTGCAACGTGAGATGATGGATGGACGGGACGCAAGACTGCGGTCGCTGCAGCTTTGAGAGCGTATCGCACGCGACGCCGCGCTGATTTTGGCGGTTTTCTCAGAAATTTTGGAGTGTCCGGTGGCGGTGAGGGAGCAAGGTCGCGCGCCGTCAGCGGACACTTGGGTGCCATGTCAAAGATCTCCATGCCTTCGTTCTTGTCGCTGAACACCACAATGTTAGGCTGCACCTCCAAGCCGTACTCGGCATCGTACACGGAGCGCTGTGTACAACAAGACAATAATATTAATTATAAGTCTTATATTATTATTAATGAAGAGGTAAAAAGTTAATAATAATAATAATAATAATAATTACAATAATAATTATAGAAGACTGAAACGTGAGGCGTTTGCTTACTTTGTAGTGGGGATGATCTTCGTCCATGAAACCGTTCTGGACTTGTGCCACATTGACCAATCGAGAGAACACGGAGAATGCCTCTTGGGTCGCTGTAGACGGTTAGGGTTAACACAACCTCTTCCTCGTTTGTGTTTCCTCACCTCGTTTCTCCATATCGTTTCTAAGGCTCGCAAGAGATTCCTCTAAATTGTCTACTTCGCTGTCGTCGACCAGTGTAGAAGTCTAACAAAACGTTTCAGCAAAAAAAA
>CALSCP010001980.1:31059-81749 GCA_943704425.1 Ministeria vibrans ATCC 50519
TGTGTGTGTGTGTGTGTGTGTGTGTGTGTGTGTGTGTGTGTGTGTGTGTGTGTGTGTGTGTGTGTGTGTGTGTGTGTGTGTGTGTGTGTGCTTAGTCTGACGTGCTGCGTGTCAATGGCGTGTCGCCTGGCGTGTGTGGGCTGGCGCAGGGAGGTGCAGATGTGGGCGCAGCGATGGCGGCAGACCCGCGGGTCAACTTGCTCTCGTTTACGGGCTCCACCGAGGTGGGCCGGCAGGTGAACCGGGTGGTCGCTGGGCGCTTTGGCAAGAGCATTATGGAGCTGGGCGGGAACAACGCCATTGTTGTGCTTGACGACGCCGATCTGGACCTCGTTGTTCCTGCTGTTCTCTTTGCTGCAGTCGGCACTGCTGGCCAGCGATGCACGACGACTCGTCGACTCGTACACCAATAACTCTTTTCCCCTTCTCTACTTATTTTGTGTCTCATTTGTGTCGTATTGTGGGTGTTGTATGTGTAGATTCTGCACGACAAGGTGTACGACGATGTGATGAAGCGTCTGATCAAGGCCTACTCGCAAATCAAAGTGGGAAACCCTCTCGACGGTACACACAAAGGGAGGAGAGAGAAAGGGAGAGGAGGGAGAAGAAAGAAAAGAATGAGAGAGAAAGGGGAGAGGAGGGAGAAGAAAGAAAAGAAAGAAAGAAAGAAAGAGAGAGAGAGAGAGAG
The DNA here is from genome assembly GCA_943704425.1 of Ministeria vibrans ATCC 50519. Taxonomy (NCBI): domain Eukaryota; class Filasterea; order Ministeriida; family Ministeriidae; genus Ministeria; species Ministeria vibrans. Next base: position 31,748 of record CALSCP010001980.1, read on the forward strand.
AGAGAGAGAGAGAGAGAGAGAGAGAGAGAGAGAGAGAGAGAGAAAGAAAGAGAGAGAGAGAGCGAGAGGAAGGGGAACGAAACAAAGTGACTAAGAGACACTGCTCACACTCACTTATTGGGAAATGTGGCAGAGGGAGTGTTGTGCGGTCCACTGCACAACAAGGCGGCCGTGAGCAAGTTTGAGGAGACGGTGGCTGCGGCCAAGGCGCAAGGGGGCACGGTGCTGGTGGGGGGCAATACGATTGCACGCACCGGCAACTACGTCGAACCAACTGTTATTGCGGCTGAGCCGGGCATGGCCGTTGTGCAGCATGAGGCCTTTGTGCCCATTCTCTATGTCATGCGGACGTCGGGCATGGACGAAGCAGTCGCCATGAACAACAGCGTTGCGCAGGGCCTATCGTCGTCGCTTTTCACAACCAACCCACAGCATATCTTCCGCTGGATCAACGCTGGCGGATCCGACTGTGGCATTGTCAACGTCAACATTCCTACCAATGGAGCCGAGATTGGAGGGGCGTTTGGTGGCGAGAAAGAGACGGGCGGTGGTCGCGAAGCAGGTACGAGCCAGAGAAGTACAGTGTGGCAGCACACACGCCGTTTCAATTTTGGATTGTCCATACACGCACTCATTTACACACACCCTCACCTACGCACATTCTCACTGTTCTCTCTCACTCGCTCACATTTTAGGGAGTGATGCATGGAAGCAGTACATGCGCCGCCAGACCTGCACCATCAACTACTCCAACGACCTTCCGCTTGCACAGGGAATCAACTTTGGTTGAACACAAATCAAAGCAAAAACTCCACAAAGTTGTCAGTTAAAAAATAGAGAACTTTACACGAAAAAAAAAAAACGAGAGAGAGAGAGAGGGGAGGGCCTTATACAAGTTGGTTCTCGTGTGCCTCGGCAACGCGCTGCTCGTACAGCGAGTGCAGCAGCGAATCCTGTGAGACAGCATCGGAAAGAGCAGCGGGAAGGGGAACGTGCAAGGAGGTACAGGCACGCTCAATGAGCGACAGTAAAGTAGGGTGTGTGGCAGGTGTTGTCGATGTGGATGACGTGCGTGATCGCAAACCCACGTCACTCACATCGCTTCCTTCCTCTCCCTCCATATCTTCTTCCACCGCTTCGTTATTGTTGTTGTTGTTGTTGTTGTTGACAGTGGTGCTGGGCAGGTGCGATGATAGCGTTTCGGCACCAGCTGCTTCGTGCATAAAGGTGGGCACTGGTGATACGGTGACGCTGCGTCTTTCAAGGGGATTGGGCGAGACTGTCCCATTCGCCGACTGCTGATGGAAGCGTCCACGCAGACGGTAGTGGTGAGACGGAGCGTACGGCGCCGAAGCGCTGCTGCTGGCAACACTCACAGCATCACTGTTGTCCAAGTCGGTCAGTGACTCTGTTCGTGCCACTCCCCCCCCACCACAGCCACCGCCCACTCCAGCACCTCCCCCAGTCGACCCAAATGATACTCCAATTGTCGAAAGATCATGCGCTGGAGTAACACTGGACGTCGTTGAGAGCCCGCTGACACTACCGGCCGCTGGTCCGTCCGCCGTGCTGTCGCCGTCCTCCTCGTCGTCACTGTTGCGACTACTTGCGCAGTACGAACCAGCAGTGGCGTGCGTGCGTGCCTCGTCTGACACAGCACCGTGTACCACACCCACAGGCACCATGTGACGCTCGACTTGGAGAGGCTGCGAGCCCGTGTCAATCATAGCATCGCGTCGCGACATTAGCATGTCCACAAACAACACCGCCAGCGACCCGTCCCCACACAGATCCGACGCAATGGCCAAGAGGAACTCTTGCATTTGCATGTCACCCGCCACAAAACAACGACTCAACACCTCCATGGCCTCACCCACCAGCTCAATGGCCCAGTTTTTCAGATTTTGCGCAAATTGAGTGCCATCGCTCGGCGAATTGAGCAAGACGTCAAGCAGACGGCGCGCATACAGTCGGTAGACACTGCGCATGGTTAGGACAACGTCGAACTCGGGGCGGAGATGCGCCTGGTACGCATTCAGTAACTCAGCACTCACAATGGTCGACAGAGCACTCACAATCTCTTCGGTGCTCGCGCGCAACCGCTCTTCCGTAAGACCTTCGCCAACAAGAAAGGGGTCGAGTAGGTGCTCTTGCAAAATCGACCGAAGTGCCTGAAGCGGCTCAAGGCGACCCTGATACATCTCATGGAAGTCGGCCAGCGTAAAGGCATCAACGATGCTCTCGGCAATGCGCACTTGAAGACCTAGAAGAAAGAAAATCACTTCGATTAAAAAAGAGGGGAGGGGAGAGAGTAAATGTTTCTTACTGGAGCGCTCATTGGGAGTCGGGAGCTCATCAGAAGCGTTCATCAGAGAGGACTCCCTTGAGTGAGACGGATTTGCTGACACAGTTTGGCGTCGATGCTGTTGATCACGTTGCAGAGCGAGGAAAAGGCGTTGTTCCATAAGCGTGAGCGTGTCGTGACGCTGTTGTTCTCGCAGGCGTTGCCGTTCTTCGCGGTCAATGCGTTGTGCCTGGCTTGCTGCCTGGTTGCGTAGCACCTCTTGGCGACGACGCTCCGACGCTGAGACGGCAGCGTTTGCTGACAAAGACGCGGTCGTTGTGTTGGTAGGAGTGGTAGGAGTGGTAGGAGTGGTAGGAGTGGTAGGAGTGGTGAGAGTGGTAGAAGTGGTGGGCTGTAGCGATCGATTTTCTTCTGCAGAGGAGGCTAACAAGGGCGGCGATGGAGGCGGCATCCCATTGGACGGCAAAAACATACGCATCATGCCGTCGCGAAGTTCGTCAAGAAATGACGCATTTGAAGGACGGGTGGCGTTGCTGTTGATATCGTTGTTGTTGTTGTTGCTGCTGCTGTTGTTGCTGTTGGTAGCTGTGGTGGTGGTGTCCGAGATGGTCGAAGACGGGTTTGCAGTAGAAGAGAGTGTTTCGGTGCGAGTGGTGCCGTCTGGAGCCGTGGTGGTGCGCACTGTTGTGGTTGTGGTGGTGACAGAACCAGAGGCAGGAGAGGAGTTCGATTCTGTTGTAGATGGCTGTGTAGCACCAGCAGGGGGTACAGCGGGCGGGATAAAGAGGGGGAAACTGCCGGTAAACAGTGTGAGGGGCGTTTGTGGAGGTGGGGCTGCGTGGGGCTGCTGGGGAAAAGCATCAAGCCATTGGCGTGTGACGGGAATGGGCGGGGACGCATAGGCACCGCGAGGGACGAAAAATCCAGAGTTAGGAGACCCATCGTCCAGATCGGCAATTTGAGTTGCGTTCGTGTTGATAAGCCATTGGAAATTGCGCGAGGCAAGTTCGAATGAATCGAGTTGCCGAGGCAGAGGGCCCTCATCAGTGAGCTCATCGGCGAGCTGAGAGGCGAGAGTGGCCCAAGCCGAGGCGCACTCGGCAGCGTGACGAAGCATTTGGCGCGTCTGAGGAATAAGAAGTGGACGCTCCGACAATGATGCCGCATCGGCAGCAGGCGTATCAGTGCTGTCATCTGGTGTCGCTTCAGCAGTGCCGGTTGTGCCGTCCTCGGCGACACCATCATCATGATCAAAAAATGTGTCCTCTTGAGTGAGGGTCGCCTCTGCCTGCGCCCGAGCCTGTTCAGTTTCTGCTTGCTCAGGCCGTGCCTGTTCGGGCTCTACCCGTTCCGCCTCGGCTGGCTGCTGCTGGACGACAGTGCCCGGACGGGGTCTGCGTGGTGGGAGAGTGGCGAAAGGGCGGAACTGAGCGACACAAGTGCCACGAGTGGCATTTTGAACCATAGCGAGGATCTGTGGGGAGTGCGCCAAGGCACGCGTAGCATTCCAGTGGAGCACCTCATGAGCGTAATTGCGATACTCCTCCGTATTCTCAAAAGCGGGATTCCAGAAGCTCACGAGAGACAATGGACTGGTGGGCAAACGACGACGTTCGCGCGGACTCACCATAAGATTCACGTCATCATCAAGTGTCAGTGCATAAGGCGCATAGCGACGACGAATGCGAGCAAGTGGATCGCGTTCGCGACGCTGTGGACGTGGAGGAGACGGTCCTGCTGGCGTGGGTGTCGTTGTCGTTGACGTTGTTGTGCCACTCCGTTCGTCTTCTCGCGGCCGTGCTGCACTTGTTGTGGAGGACTCTGATGTGGATGCAGTGCTGGAGTGCACATGGCTGTCGGGTGCGGCCGTGGCAGTCATTGTAGTTGTGGTAGTCGTCGTGACGGTTGCACCGGTGGTTGGGGTGGGTGTCGTTTCAGAGGGTTGTGGTGGAGGCACGCCGACAGCGGCGGCTGCTGCCGCGGCAGGAATGCCAAGTGACGTGAAAAAGTTCTGAATGGTGGCGACTGCATTGGACTGGAAAGTGAATGGCAAGGTGCCAGTTGTGGTTGTGGTCGTCGTGTTGGTGGTTGCAGATGCACTTGCTGGTGCTGCCTGAGGCGCTCCTCTCGCTCCTGAGGCACTGGCATTGGCGCCACGGCTGTTGCTATTGCGCTGGCGTCCCTCGCTTTCGACCATGTGCAGGCGGGCGAGGTCGGTGAGACCGCACTGACCCACTCGCTCAGCGTCTTGCAGTATCTTGCCTTTGAAAATGACGCGCTGTCGGCCAACGGCGACGCCAGTCGCGCTCTCAATCTGCAACAGACACCACATTAACAAAAAAAAGGCGAGAGGAGCAAAGAGGGGCTGGGCGGTCGCGCATGGGCGCAGTGAGCGGTGCAAAAAGTGTGACGCGATGTGTTTCGACCGGCACACACTGGTTCAGCGTTGCGCTCCATGCATACCGCTTTCTTCAAGGACAGAACGTTCTCCGACGCCCGCACTGTGACCCTGTGCTCGCTGGAGTCGAGCGTCAGCACCGTCAAGTGTAGTTCGTCGACTTCCGACTCCTGCAAATAATGTATACAAACCATCAACACACTCGAGCGGGCGACAAAGAACTCAAGCTGATTGGACACACATACATACACACACGTACCATTTGAATTAAGACAAAAAAAAAACTATTATCACAACTAATCGGGTTTGAAGTTTAAAATAATTGGAAATGCCTTCTTCTTCTTCTAATAATTATTACGCATCTTTTGTTGTCGTTGATTCCCTGCCGGACCGTGTTTTGGGGTTGGGTCGTATGGGATACAATGGATAGAATTCCTGTGCAGGATCTGTAAGTGAAAAAGTGGATGCTCTCTCTCCGTCTCTCTTTCACCGTCTCTCGCTCTCACAGAACCGACCTCAATGATCTCCTTGACATCCCCGACCTCATTTCTGCTCCCATGCCCTTTCCGTCCGTTCAAACTCGTGATCAAGATCAACGACCGTAAGTCCCCAAAAAAATAGCACGCACGACATTTGGGTCTGCCTCTGTCGTCGGCAGTGCTGCGTCCCCACGACGACCACCCGCACACCGATTCTAGTGTTGCCGACCCCCGGCACCCGCGATCTCACTGTTTCCCGCCTCTCCGCATTCAGGGTGGATCCGTTTTCGTCGGCGCTGCTCTCTTGGGCCCATTCGACCTCACCCCCCGCACCCGAGAAGGCCAGCGCGCGATCCATCGACCCCTTTGCACGAGCATCGCCTTCCCGGATACGTCTGGCCACTGCGGACCTGAGCGATTTCCTGCGCTACAGCGACCACAGCGACGATGTGGTTCACGGTGACAGCGACGGGAGTGCTGACCGCAGCGGGGTCGCCGACTCGGACCAGCACAGGCGGCGTAAACGAGCCAAGTCGCAGAATTCTCTTGAATCGACGGCAAGTGTGTCAACCACTGCAGCAGCTGCGGCGGGTACCACAGCAGCAGCAGCAGCAGAAGCAGAAGCAGAAGCAGAAGCAGAAGCAGAAGCAGAAGCAGAAGCAGAAGCAGAAGCAGCAGAAGCAGAAGCAACAGAAGCTAAAAGACCTCCCTCGCAGTCTGTCGACCCATTTCTTGTGCCACCCGACATTTCATGGCCCACACTTCCCCTCATGCTGCCTGAACAGGGTCCTTTGCACGAAACCGTCCGCGCTTCAGCGCCCTTACAACCCGAAGAGTGTCTTGATAATCCCCAATCACGCGCTAAACGCCCACCTCTAACAGTTCCAGCGCGTAAGTCACGCGTCGACCCTTTTGCACTTTCAATATCAACCACTCGTCCACCCCCATCACCACCACCACCACCATCTCTACCACTCCCACCAATGAGTTCATCTACAGCACCTCCGTCTCTCCACGCTCCCTGTGCTCCGCCCCCGCCAGCCTATGCGTCTATGGCTGCTGCCTCTGCTGCCGCTGCTTCCGCCTCGGCTGCCACCGGCGTCCCCCCCAACATGGCACACCTCGTCAACAACACCACCGCACTGACACAGCTTATGATAAACATCATGTCACAGAACCCCACAGCATTCATGGCCGCCTCCATCGCAGCCATGCTCTCCCGTGGCGGCTCCAACTCATCCGCCATGGCTGCGTCCCTTTTTCCTTCGCATCCCGTCTCCCCCAGTCCCACTACCTCTGTTCCCGCCACTCCTCCCGTTGTCTCCTTCAAGGTTCCTCTCTCCTCTAAGACCTCTGCAATTGGCTCCACCGCCACCACCAACACGAGCAGCAGCAGCACTACTGCCAGTGGTACCCCTGCTGCTGTGCCCGCCCTCAACCACTTGGCCTCCATCGCTCTCGGCGGCGGTCGCACTGTCTCCTTCCCATCTCAATGCCCTCCCCCTCCTGCTGAGACATTGGAACAGCAACAGCGACGGAAGCGCTATGAGGGACTGACGGACGCTGAGATTGAGCGTCGCGAGCGCAACTCGGCTGCGGGGGCACGTTTCCGCAAACGCAAGAAACTCGAATACGAAATGGCGGAAGAGCGTACGACGCGTGCTGTCAAAGAGTGCGAGCGACTCGAAGACACTGTCAGGCACTTGCGCACACGGCGAGATGCGCTGTTGGCGCGTGCTCAAGCGCACTTGGGCTACACGCCAGCCTTGCCAGGACTGGATGACAGCGACGACGACACCTGACCAACTTGTACACTCTACGTTGTAAAAGACACATCCCATAATAAATAAAATAACAGTCAGAAGTAAGGTAAACGAGAATCGGGTTCAATAGAGAACAAAGACGAGAGAGAGATAAAGAAAGAGAGAGATAGAGAGAGGTAGAGAGAGGTAGAGAGACAGAGAGGGAGTGTGTGTGTGTGTGTGTGTGTGTGTATGGGTGTGTGTGTGCGCGTGCGTGACTAGGTGAGACGGCCACCTCCCGTCGAGGGCATCGCCAGGGACTCGTAGCAGGGCTCACAGACGCGCTGTGCCTTGCGCAGATCAAATTTGGGAATGGAGATTTCCTTGCACGAGCACCTGACAGAATCAGACGCAAGGGAGAGTAAGCGAGTTAGTGAGCGGGCGAGATAGAAAGTAACTAGAGTGCGTACTTGCTGCAGAGTTGGCGTCCGCAGTGGCGACAATGATGCTTCCGCTTGGTTACCGAGAACTACACAAGAAACGTATTAGTTGAGATTCTCGCGTTATCATTCTTGTCTTTCATTTCGCATATCGCCTTACCTTGTCTTTGCACCCTTGGCAGAGCTTGGTCTCGGCCAACCATGGAAGTTCCCTCGGAATCAATTCTACAAACAAAATTGTCAAACAAATGTCCCTTTTGCTTGGCACAGAGAGAGATAGAAGAGAAATAGAAGAAAGACAATGTGACAAAGTGATAAAGAAGAGACAAAGTGATAACGTGATAAAAGGAGAGACAAAATAACAGAGAAAAACAAACACTCACCCAAAAGCTGTCTCTGGAGTCGACCGCGGTTCTCGTTGCTCATGAGGGACTGTCCGCGGTGATTCTCGACACCCACATGGGCTCCCTGACGCACCATGGCGGCACACAGAGGCTCAAAACCAGTGCCAAACGCAAGCAGAAGCGGCGAGTTGCCCTCCGAGTCCTATACGTCAAAGCAGACGGTCGTGTTGGCATCATATACTGTCTTGTTTAGCGCATTTCGAGATGCGTTTTGCGTACGAGCAGATTAATGTCGACATTGGTTCCGTATTGCAACAGCAAATCAAAGACAGCGCATGAGTTGGGGCCCGCACCAAGCGCCATAGCGTGCAACGCAGACTGGCTTCGGTCTAGAACAAACAAACAAACAAACAAACAAAAAACACCTTGTCAGAACTTGACGTCATTGGGAAGAGCACGTACGGTTTTTGAGATTAACATCAATGACACTGTCCTGAAGAAGTCTCCTACAGCAATTAACGTTTCTGTTTTCGACAGCGACATGGAGAGCACTGTTGCCCTCGCGATCACACGCGGCCACATTGACGCCTCGTTCAAGCAGCATCGACACCACGTTGGGTTGGTCGAGGGCTGCTGCTTGGTGTAGCACTGGAACGCCGTTGCGGTCCGTCGTGTTCACATCCGCGCCAGCCTACCCCCCCCCACACACATTCGCCCACAAGTTGTAAATCAGTCGCGGCTGATGTTTGGTATTCTCGAATATACTTACGTTCAAAAGGTGCTTTGTAATGTTCTCCAGTCCCCTTTGCACTGCGAGATAGAGCGATGTCACATTGGTCGGGTCACGCACGCGACTCTCAACATTCACATTCAGGTTAATCAAGAACTGCAAAGAGAAAAGGAAAAGAGAAATGAGGGAAAAAGAAACAAAGTGGTAGAGAAATGAAAGAGAAAGAAACAAAGTGGTAGAGAAATGAAAGAGAAAGAAACAAAGTGAGAGAAAATTGAGGGAGAAAGACACAAACAAAGACGCAAAGAAGAGCAATTGGTGTGATCAACATGTTGCGCTTGAGCTGGGAGGACAATGCACTAACCTGCACACACGACTCATCACCCGAGTCAACGGCGCAGTGTAGGAAGTTGTAGCCGCGCTTGTCAAAGTGTTCGCTGCACTGTGGGTCTTGCTCAAGCACTCTGTACGCCAGGCCGGGATTGCGCGTCACCACAGTCACCTAAGAAAACAACACACAGACACATTAGTAATCGTCTGCGCTCTTGTGCGTTGCATTCAATCTACCGCAAAGGGTGTCTGGTCTTTGTTGTTGCGAAGGGACAGGTCGACGCCCGGATGCTGAATGATGGTGTCGACGACGTCGGGATTGTTCTCCGCAATTGCAATGTGCAGAGCAGAGTCTCCTTCGCTCGTCACCGTGTTCACCTATACATATTTTCATTCATAGAATAAATAACCACAAATAAATAGGGGAGGGGAGATTTCTTCTCGTACTGTGGCGCCCTTTTGAAGGAGAAGTTTGATGATTTCGTTCATGCCGCACTGGGCGGCCATGTGGAGGGGAGTCATGCCATCGCAGACGGCGTTCACATCGGCGCCGTTGCCAATGAGAAACAGGCCTGAAAACTCGTCGCCGTCACGGATGGCACGGTGCAGCAGCGAGGCGCCCTCGTTGTCGCGACGGTCCACGTCGCACTTGTAACGCACCAATGTGATGGCGACAGCCTCTTCTTGACGCGACAGTGCGTGCCAAAGCGGTACGATGCCGTTGGCGTCGGCTGCGTTAACATCGGCACCGCGGTTGCACAGTGCATCGACACACGACGTCATGGCGTGGTTGATGGCCAAAATAAGAGGCGTCTCGTTAGCGTCCGTCATGGTGTTGATCGAGCATCGGTTCTCCAGCAGGAAGGTAACTCCCTTGGCGTCGCCGCGCAGAATCGCTTGGTGCAGCAACGTAAGACCCTTGGTGCTGCGTGCCTCGACATCAGCACCATTGGCGACCATGCGAGTCGCGGCTGTTGTGAGGCCCTTGATGAGGGCCAGGCCCAGCGGTGAGTCGTCGTTGGCATTGCGCACGGCAAGATCGCACTTGTTCGAGTCGAGCAGGGCAAAAACGGCATCAATGTGCTTGCCGTCGAGTGCAACGTGCAGCGGCACGCACTTGGCCTCGTCGGCAACGTTAACATCGGCGCCCTTGGCGAGTAGTCGCTGCAGAATGATCATCTTGCCCTGTGCACACGCCAGATGCAGCGGCGTCTCGCCAGCCTTGTTCTGCACATCAATGGACGCACCATTCTCAATGAGAAACAACGCGGCCGTCTCCATCGACGGATTGCGCACGGCCAAGTGCAACAGAGTCTCCTTGTTGGCGTCGGGGGCGTCGCAGTCGACTCCGCGGTCCACGAGAGTCTTGGCGAGCGCCTCCTTGCCGGCCATGAGCGCGAGCCACAGTGCTGTGCGTTCCTTGTTGTCACGCAGATTGAGTGCAATGGTGGGTCCGGCAAGGAGGAGCTCAACACATGCATCGTGCGTATTAGAAATGGCAACATGCAATGGCGTTGACCCTTCCGCGTCTTGCGCATTCAAATCCACATTGTTTTGCATCAGCAACTCCACCAGCGTGCGCATGCCCTGTCGTGTTGCAATGTGCAGTGCAGTCAGTCGCTTCAAACTCGTTGTCGCATTCACCGACGCTCCATTCCGAATGAGAAACGCCGCCGAGTACTCATCGCCTCGCTGCAGCGCCAGATGCAAGAGCGTCTCGCCTGTCGACGTGTCCGTCAGGTTGGGGTCACACCCGTGCGAGATCAGCGTCATTGCAATGCTCTCGCGTCGTCCCTGCAGAGCAATGTCAAGTGCACCTGAACAAAATTTACAATGTGAGAAAAACATTACAATTGTCGTTGTCGAAATACATTGGGAATTTTCACTGTCGCGTTCATCAAGTTTGGTCTTGAGCTGACGATCAAACTCGACAATGAAGAGAAAGACAATGTCCTCACGGCCCTGTTTGATGGACATGTGCAGTGGGGTGTTTGTGACGCGTTTCATCAGCTCGTACATCAGTCGTGCCGGCATCACATCAAACTGTGTGAGAGAGAGAGAGAGAAAGAGGAGAGAGAGAGAGAGAGAGAGAGAGAGAGAGAGAGAGAGAGAGAGAGAGAGAGAGAGAGAGAGAGAGAGAGAGAGAGAGAAAGGAAGTGAGGGAGAGGGAAAAAGGATAACATGAAGACAGGGCGAGAATGGGTTACCACTGCGTTAGGATAGGTGGTGGCCTTGAGAAAGTCGTTGTAGCTGACAAAGGCAGGGGCGGTGAGACGCAGGAAGGGAGCAAAGCGATGGGTGTAGAGAACGGACGAGTAAGAAGGTTCAACGCACTCGGAAGGGACGTGGGGCGGAAGGGGAATGCGCAGAACATGCAAGACCAAGTAGAGGGCGGTCGCCAGCTGATACTGCCCCACCGCCTCGTCCATCTCTTGCTGCTGCGTCCCCGTCACCGACAACCCGCTTTTCTCGTCGTTGCCTCCCGATGCACCGGACGCCGTCGCCCCCTTGCCCTTCTTTTTGGCTCCTCCACCACCACCTTATCGAAAGAAGAGAAGAAAATGTTTAGAATACACTAACATAAGTTAGAAGGTACAACCGACCTTTGGACTGGAGCGCAGCGCGCATGAGCCCAATCTCTTCACCAATACTGTTGAGTCGAGTGTTGATGTATTGCAGGTACCTAAGATATACAAGAGGATTAATATGAAAGACACATAGGCCTGATTCACTGACCAGTAGACAGAATGATGTTCGTGAGGGAGATAGAGGTCGAGGTGGAAGCCAAGGACGAGAAAGCGTCGCATGATGCGGGCGGTGAGGCGGAAGGCCCAGAAGCCAAAATGAGATGGGCAAGTGGGATAGGCGGCTGCGAGAGCGTCGTCGGCGGCATCGGCGTGCGTCTGGATGAGCGAAAGGTCGTCGGAGAGGTGCGCGATGGAGCGACGCTGGCGGGCCGGGTTGAGCGAGAGCATGCGCAGAATTTCCACAAGGGGTTTGATGGCGGCACGGAGAAAGTCACGAACCAGAGCGGCGGGCGACGGCGGGTCAGTGCTGGTGGTAGGCTTGGCGGAGTCCATGGCAAGCCCGGTAAGAATGTGCGGGTTGCGCGTTGTCTCGTGCAGGTCATTGCGGATGAGCGTCGCAGGTGAGATGCGACCAAAAAAGAGACGCTCTTGCCAGATGCAGGTGAAGAGACGGGCACGCGAGAGAATACAGGGCGTCGTGTCGGAGAAGTCAATGAGAAAGTTGAAAATATGCTCGAGAGTGGAGGAGACGGGAGCAGGGGAGGGTGGAGGAGGAAGATCGGGGAATGCACCCGAAGAGGGCTGGTGGGGAGCAAGTGCTGCCAGAGGGGCCTGGAGACAAACCGAGAGGACGGTAGAGACGTGTAAGAGACGATCCAGGAGACTCGAGAAGGCGGCAAGGGAGTCAGTGCGGCTGAGGAGAGTGACGGGGCGGGGCGGGGAGGCGCCCAGAAGATGGTAGTTGATGAGCGGAAGAAAGACGCTGGGGACTAGGTGGGCACTGTAGTCGGTGTCATCGAGCAGCGCCAATTGGCTTTGGGCGTGTGAGAGCGACTTTTCCGCACTCTTGAGACCCTTGCCTCGCTCCTTTTCAAAGTGCGTAAGTGCCGTGTAAAATGAGCGACGCGCACGCAATCGTGCAAGGACCGCGTCACACAGAACGATCTCGTGGGCGGCGTCAGCGTGCCACAGCGGCTGAAGACGATCGACGGCAGAGCCCTCCTTGAGAAGGCGCTTGCACTGGCGCTGACGGTGCAGAATGAGCTCTTCAGCGTCTGCAAGGCATCCCATGGCACGCGCGCTCGTCAGGTCCGCACACGTGCCAAAGCCACTTGTGGTCGAGAGGAGATCTTCTTCGCGAGCGACGCCTGAACGTGAGACAACCATTCGAATCATGTCGCATGTTTTGAGCATGACAAGGGAGTAGGCGGCGAGAACCGGATCGCGCAACACATTGAGCGGATTGCGGTGCAGGTAGACACAAGTAAAGAGGGTCTGTGCGAGCATCTCGCCCTTGAGCCACGATTGCTCCATCACCAGAAGCTCGTCCATCACAGCGAGGGTTTCTTCGGCGGTGAAGCCGTCCAATTTAATTTCGTCCTGCAGCGAGTCCAGCGAAACCGTCTGAATGCACCCGCCGTCCTCTGAGATCTGCGACATGCCTGCGTCCATTTTGGGATCCATCAGCTCCAATGCCGACATGGCTTCAAACAGCGTAAATCGCTCCGCTTCAACAAGCTCCCCCGTGTCCAGCGTCGCGGCATGAGCGCTGTGTGTCAGAGATGAAGAGATAGAGATTGAGATTGAGAGAAAGAGAGAGAGAAAAAAAAGACCAACACATAAGGATGAGCAATATGTGAAGCACCAAGAGAAAGAAGCACAACGAGGTCATGGACCACAGCGAGCATGAACGTCTCGCAAGGCGTGGAAGCGAACAACTCACCGAAAGTCGTCTGTGTAGTCGGTCCAAGCGGATTCGTCGTCGAAGTCGTGCCGCTCGTCAAAGAGGGCCTCAGGCTCGCCTGCGGGCACTCGATGTTCGTCTTGTGTCTCGTTGAGTGCTAGAGCAGACTCTAACAGCTGATTGAGTTGGTCCTGTTGCGACATGAAGAAAAGTGTGAGTAATTTTAATCATTTATCCAAAGTTTGACAGCTCCCCAATCACAATGCAGTTATTGTACTGAATTGTCAAGAAAAACAATCAGAGTCGAATCAGTCAAGTGAGTCGACTCACGAGCCACGAGGAGGGATCAGGTCGTGGATTGAATGTTTTTCTGGTCAAAAACTGATTCTGATCACTCTCACTAAGACTTGCTCACTACACTTTTTTACGCTTTTATTTTGCAATTGGCTGTGTTGACAGTGTGTGTTTGTACTGACAGAGCGGACGATGAGCACGTCAAAGACTCCCGTGACGCGCGAGCAATGGGAAAGTTTCATGGATGGCGATGGGCGTGTTGTGGCCTACAAGTACGCCTGCTGGGCGCCCCGTGGCCGCCGCTCCCTCCCTCCCTCCCCTCCCCTCATTCTGGCCGGGACTTGGCTGTCTCATCCAGACTGCATCAGTCTCGTTGAGACGTTGCTTGGCACTTTCTCCCTCTTTTTTTAATTGATAATGTTTTGCGAACTTTAGTGACTTTGCTTTCTCTCATTGACTCTCTCTCTCTCTCTCTGCTATTCTTTGACGTTGTAGTGATCTAAAGCGACTCATTTTTCGACACGGCATCGAAGGCAACGAACTGCGCCGCGAGATTTGGAAGTTTCTGTTTGGGTTCTACTCGTTCCATTCGACCTACAGTGAGCGCGAGACGATCACGCGCGAGAAGCACGCACAGTACTTTGCGCTGCGCAAACGGTGGCTCACCGAGTACGAGCAGGGTGAGGGGCAAGTGCTTGTGCAGAGCGTCGAGCAGCAGAGTGGCCAGGCGTTCTCGGTGGATTCGGTGCTTGCCGACATCTACGCAAAGCGTCTCAAGTTTGACCTTGAAGTGTTTCGCGACAATGCCTATCAGGTACTGTGAAGTAGAACAATGTAATATCTTTGGACAACGCATTTTACGTTTGCATGTGTGTGTGTGTGTGCGTGCGTAGGTGGACAAGGATGTGCCGCGCACGGACCGCGAACTGGAGTACTTTAACACAACACTGAGACCTGAGAACACAGTAAAGCTGCGCAACATCCTCATGACGTACTCGGCATTCCATCCCGAGGTACACACATTGGCAATAAACAGTCATCGGTCAAACTGATCGAGCTATGTGTGTGTGTGTACATTGCGTGCTATACTACAGGTGGGGTACGTGCAAGGCATGAACGACGTGCTGTCAATGATGTTGGTGGTGTTGGACGACGAGGCGGACACTTACACATGCTTTGCCTCGCACATGCTCAACGTTGCCTTTGACTTCCAACCCGTCGGAATGAAGTCAGTCGCACTCACACACAACGCGCGGACGACTCACTTGCTCACCCACGCATTCATTCTCTCGCAGGTGGAAGCTCAAGTGTATGGGGTCGCTTCTGAAGCTGATGGACAGTGCTCTCTACTCGCACATCTCCGAACGGGAGGCGGGTGAGCTCTTCTTCTGCCATCGATGGCTCCACGTCTCATTTAAGCGCGAGTTCTCCTTTGAAAACGTATTCATATTTTTTTTACTTCCCTCTTTGAGAATGAGATTGACTGTGTTGGTGTTGTTTGCAGGCGGTGAGATTATTTGAGACGATTGGCACTCAGTATGTGGGAAACACAGTGCCAGTACCAGCGCCAAAGTCGCAGATGGAGGTGAGACGGATCCAAGCTGACTCACTCGGCACTCATTCTTTTGCTCGTACCTGTAGAACCCGTCTCAAGAGACAGAGCAGGAAAAGGCGCGCAAGAGAGAGGACAAGCGGACGCAGAAGCGGAAGGTGTCGGAGCAAGAGGCACACAAACTGGATGTGATGGAAATGGGCTACACCTTTGAGCTGTTCTTCTCGTTGGCCATTCTCAAGCGCGAACGAGAGCGATTGCTTCAGACCGAAGACATTGCGGATATTTATGCGCTGGTGAATGGCCTTGTCGGAAAGGTAAGAGCTTTCGGATGAGTGAGTAGGACTCACTCTTTGTGTCTCGTTTGCGGCATAGCTGGATTTGGATGAGATTCTTGCGTCTGCAGAAGAGACATTTGCCGAGTACTGTGAACGGGTGCGCGATCGCATTGCCGTAGACGATGGACTGCCGTTGCTGGAGGGCGAGGAGGACGACGACGACCACGACCCAGCACACGCGTAGCCAGACTCTTCGTAAACATTAAGTATGATTTTTGTGTACTTCTCCTTGGACTTCTCTTTCGACTCAGTCGCTTTGTTTCTTCTTCTTCTTTCTCTCGCTCTCTCCTCTCTCGGAGTCTCTCGATGTATCTCTCTCACACATAGACATAGACAGACTTTCAATCACTTTCTTCTTCGTCTTCTTCCTCCTCCTCCTCCTCCTCCTCCTCCTCGGGTCGTGCTGCGTCTTCCTCTTCCACTGTTGGGTCCGCACACTCCTCCATTTCGCGCGCACATTCCGTTGCAATCTCGTCGCTTAAGGTTGAAGGCGCATACTCTCCGTCGCGTGTCTTGATGCCCCACCCCACATACAAATTTGCATACTCTCGCGTCCCTCCCACCGCATACGAATGCGCTCCCTTCCATCGGTTTGACGAGACCACCACCGGCGCAAACTCCTCTCCGTTTGCCGCTCCACCCACCAGAGACCCCAGTACACTGCTGCGACGCACTGTCCACGCACTCGTCCGCCCTCCATCCAGCGGCTCGTCGTCGCTCGCCGCCGTCAGCAGCATGGGCCCTTCCTCAGGCTCCTCCTCTTCCTCCTCCTCGCCGCCCATCACCTCGCCCTCGTCTTCGTCCTCCTCCTCTTCGCCCATGTCCTCCTGCTCGTCCCGCGTGCTCACCCAGCTTGTGCGCCCTTGCTCCAACACATGCTGCACAATGTGCGTCCAGTTCTCCATGCGTGTGTCCGCCAGCTCGTCACCCGTCAATGGCTCCCACTCGTCGTCCTCGAGCCAGTATGTGCGTGCAGCGTCGTCCTCCTCTTCGTCCTCCTCGTCGAACATACACAGTCCGAGAGGCGCTAGGTGAGTTCCCGCCGAAATGCGCGCAATCTGCGCACGCAGCAGCTGCGCCTCGCGTCCCGGAAAGGGCGGATGTGCGGGCACGGGAGCATTGAGACGGCCCGTCAACAGACGCGTAATCTGACGTGCGCTGTGGATCTGCTGCGGCGTGACCATAGGTAGACGTGTCCATGCAGCCGACGGTGTACTCGTCACAAAGTACACGTACTTGTTCACGCCCACACCAAACTCTTCGCTCTCCGGCAAAATCGGTTCGCGGTACTTGGATTTAGGCAGAGGTCGCCGCGTGTGGTTCGACGGCGCTGGTGCCCCCTCGAGATCGCCATCGATATTCACTTCGTTGTCGGGGTCGACTGGCTGTGAGGCCACGTGCAAATCGGGCTCCTGATCGAGTTCACTGTCATCCGGCTGCCATGCATTGCTCATTTCACACTCGGCCACGTAGTAGTTGCTCTCACGTCCAAAAATCTTCCCCCAAAAGCGCACCCTGTCCACCGGCTCGCGCTGGACAAGGAGACGCAAAGCAAGGAGCACTCGAATGCTCTCACTTACGCCCAGTCCCACGCCACACGACTGAAAGCGTTGTGCTTGCAGCACCAAGTTGGGCATGTCAACTTGACTGAGCGAAGCCGGTGCTGCAGCTCCACTCGCGTCGTGTAATTCGGAGTCATCACCGAGCAGCGGTCGTCCGAGTTGCGCTTGGGCGACACGGTGCGATGTGGTCACCGCGTCCATTTTAGGGCCCGGGGCGCTATTGTGGGCATCCTCCTGTGCCACACGCAGGCGTTTCACGTCGAGTGACACCTGTTCGAGTGTGTCTACAGCGTTGTCCGGTCGCTCAAGCAACAAGCGATCCACAACATCGGTCAAATGATCGAATCTACAGGATAAAGCACGTTGCTGTTGCGTCAGAACTGTACCGTTGCTTGTCCCACTAAGGGGGTGGGGGTGCCAGTCTCGGCGACCAGCGTAAAACTCATTTTTCTTTTCATCCACTATTTTGGTTGCTAGGGGGAATGGTTGTCATGTGAAGAGAAAAAAAGTATGACACGAGCGGCTGAACCGACGAGAAAGAGTGTACTGTGTAGGCAAGAATATTGCAGGGGGGCTTGGCATCTGCCATGCGACGTCGACAGGTGGTGGTAAAATGCAGAGCGACATTTTAATAATTCTTTTTTGTTTCCCCTTAGTCCTTACAAGTTGAGTCCCGTCTCTGAAGACACCTGCAAACAATACGCTTGGGCACTCTCTAATGTTGCCATTTGATCAAAGAAGGAAACAATTTGAATTTATCTACTTTCTATTACTTTTTATGAAAAAAAATCAATTTTCTCTTCATGTTTCTGCTCTCATTCTCACTCCCACAACTGTCAATTGAGCGCGCTGAGCGTGTCACTGTTGCCACGGATGGCACAGCATTGATTCAGGTGGCGCCAGATAGCGAGTCTGCGACGCTCGTGGCGCTGCTGGAAGCGGTGCGCAACGCCTGGGTTGATGGGGTGGACACCGTCGAAGAAGCGACGCAGTGGCTCGACCAGGGCGCCGCACGGGTACGAATGCACGCCCCCCGCACACTCTCCTTCGTCCTGCTCGCGTCCCCGTATGCTGCTAACCGCGCCGCCGCTGTTGTCTTTTTCTCAGGTGGTGATGAAATCGACGGCCCATCGCGCCGCACTTCTCGAGGCTATCCCACACGATCGCCTTGCCGTGGCAGGCGCCACCGGCGATCCCCAGCTTCCGGCGGCCGTGGCTCAGATTGTGGCAGACAAGGAGGCGGCGCTGGCTTTGAAGGGGTCCTCCGAGACGGCGTTGATTGTGGTGCGCAATGGGTCCACGGCAGATGTTGCGGCGCTCGACAAGGCGGGCATTGTGTGCTGCCTTGACGTGAGCGGCGAGGACGAGGATGACAGCAAGATGCTGAGTGCGACGTATGCGTCGGTGTTGCAGAGCGACCGTGCCGATGGACTGTGGACGACAATGGTGGTGGACGAGAGAGGCGTTGCATTGGGTCTGGTCTACTCGAACGAAGCGTCGCTGTGTGAGTCGTTGCGCACCCGTCGCGGTGTGTTTCACTCGCGCAAGCGTGGATTGTGGCGCAAAGGCGAGACGAGTGGCGCCATTCAAGAGTTGCTGGGTGTGTCGGTCGACTGCGATCGCGACTGCCTTGTGTTTCGCGTGCGTCAGCACGGCAGTGGTTTCTGCCACCTGAACACGCGCACGTGCATGGGCGACGACCGAGGACTGGGATACCTGGAGCGCACTCTGCGTCAACGGCGTGAGAATGCTCCCTCTGGCTCCTACACGGCGCGCCTGTTTAGCTCGCCGGCGATGCTCGGCGCCAAGTTGCGCGAGGAGGCGGACGAGCTGGCGCGCGCCGAGACGCCGCGTGAAGTCGCTCTCGAGGCGGCCGACGTGCTTTTCTTTGCACTGACTCGCTGTGTTGCCGAAGGTGTTACACTTGATGACGTGGAGGCGGTGCTGGACCGACGCAGTCGCAAGCTCACGCGCCGACCCGGCAACACCAAGAAGCAGTTTGAGGCGAAGCCCAAGGTGGCTGTTGTGGACGCCGAGAAGGCCACAGAGGAAACGCCAGAGCAGGCCGAGAAGGCCACACCAGAGCAGAGTGCGACGGAAATTTTGCGACCGTACGTTCTTGAGGATTTGAGCGAGGGCGAGCGAGCGCGGGTGTGTCAGCGACCGGCGCAGGACATGGCGTCAGCGGAGGTGGTGCGCGAGCGCACTCGGGCGATTGTGGAGCGAGTGCGGACGGAGGGGGACGAGGCGGTGATCGAGCTGACACACAAGTTTGATGGGTGTGACATGCGCGAGGAAGGGACACCCGTTGTGGACACGGCAACGGTGCTGGCGGCCGCCATGGCCAAGCTGAGTGGGTCGGTGCGCAGTGCCATTGACCTTGCCTTTGGCAACATTGAGCGTTTTCATCGGGCGCAAGTCGACAAGGACGCGACGACGCTGTGTGTCGAGACGGCCGCGGGTGTGACGTGCAGTCGACACACGCGTGCACTGCACACCGTCGGTCTGTACGTGCCCGGCGGCTCGGCGGTGCTTCCGTCGACGGCCATGATGCTGGGCATTCCGGCCATGGTCGCCGGATGTACGCGCATAGTCCTTGCGTCGCCCCCCGCCCGCGACGGCTCGCTTTGTCCCGAGATTGTCTACATTGCCAGCAAGGTTGGATGCAAGTCTATTGTGCGCGCCGGTGGTGCCCAGGCCATTGCAGGTACCCAATAATTGTGTGGTCAGCATAGTATGAATTGGTATTGAACATTGTCTCTCTGTGCACCAGCTATGGCATATGGCACGGCGACTGTGCCCAAGTGCGACAAGATCTGTGGACCGGGCAATCAGTATGTGACGGCGGCCAAGATGTTGGTGCAGACGGATACACGCGCCATGTGCAGCATCGACATGCCCGCTGGTCCTTCTGAGGTGTGTGTCCCCTCTCGCGTGCCACTCACTCACTTTTCACTTTCTTTGTCTTCTTGTTTATCTTTCTATCTCTTTGTTTTTTCTTCCTCTTCCTCCTCCTCATCCTCCTCTCTCTTCTTCTTTTAGCTGCTAGTGATTGCCGATCGATCTGCTCGTCCTGACTTTGTTGCCAGTGATCTGTTGTCGCAGGCGGAGCATGGCCCCGACAGCCAAGTGGTGCTGGTCACCGTGTCTCTCACGCCCGATCAGGTACACAGTTGGCACGCATACACTCAGACAGTCAGATAATGCTTATTCTTTGAATGTACTGTAGATCAAAGCAATTCAGCAGGAGACACAGGCACAGCTGGAGCGCCTTCCTCGACGCGACATTGCTCGTGTCGCCCTGTCCAAGTCCTTCCTTATGCAGACCACATCTCTCTCTGATGGTACCCTTCCCACTCACTCTATTTAGACTCACTTTGCCTCACTTACACTCACATTCTCTATCATTTTGTTTATTATCTCTTTTTTGTTTCTTCTCTTCTCTCTCTCTATCACTTTGTTTCTTTCTCCCTCCTCTCTCTCTCTCACTTTGTTTCTTTCTCCCTCCTCTCTCTATCTCACTTTGTTTCTTTCTCCCTCCTCTCTCTCTCACACACTTTGTTTCTTTCTCCCTCCTCTCTCTCTCTCTCTCTGGTGATAGCTTTGGCGTTTGCCAATGAGTATGCGCCCGAGCATCTGATTGTCAATGCCGACTACGGTCCCGACGATGATCAACTCATGTCTGGCGTGCGCAATGCCGGTTCTGTCTTCCTTGGTCCCTTCTCCGCCGAAAGGTACCTCATGCCCACTCGAACGCACACACGCTCACACAACTCATACACATTACAGCTGCGGTGACTACGCGTCGGGTACCAATCACACACTGCCGACGTACGGGTATGCGCGCCAGTACAGCGGCGTGTCCACATCGACTTTTCAGAAGCATATTACGTCGCAGCATTTGACCGCCGACGGACTGCTGACCATTGGCGACGCAGTGGAGACGCTGGCGGCCGTCGAGGGTCTCGATGCCCACCGCCTGGCCGTTGTCGTGCGCCAAACCTTTATCAAGCATGACCGGGCTATGCTCGTCGACTGACCACCGTTCCCCTCGACATTTTTTTTTCTTCTCTCTCTCTCTTTCTCTCTCTCTCTCTATCTATCTCTCTCTTTGTATTCCTTTTATTTCTTTCTCCCTCCCTGAGTGCACATCTTTTTGTGTTTCTTTTTGTTTCCCTATCTTTATCGTCCGTTACATTTGGTACACAGCTTTCCATCAAGACGGCTTGCCATCGAGTCGCTCGCGCAATACGCGAATTTCCTCTCGTAGACTGTCCAATTCTTCGTCGCGCCGTCGCAACGTTTCAACCAGCTCGTTTTTGTTCAGGTCAGTATACATCGCACTGGCAAACAACTGCGAAAAGCCATACGTGTCGCGCGACGCCTTCTTGCGCCTGGAGGGCCTGCCCGACGGTGACGCGACCGACACGGTGGCGGCATCGGTGTTTGTTGGTGCCGGTGTCGAGGCTGCGGCGCCTACAGCGTGCGCCTCGTCATTGTTTGCGTGACTCGGTGGTGCGCTGTCAGCAGCAACAACTGGCCCCTGCTCGGCCGTGACGTCTCCCTCAGCCAGCAGCTTGTCAAAGTCGGAAAATGACATCTCCAAGACAACACCGTCGACCTCGATGCTGCCCTCGTTGTCGGAATCGTCGTTGTCGCTCACCGCCGGCGTCGGCTCGAGCGTGCGCTCCGCCGATGCCACCAGATAGGCATTGTGATTCGCCGGCGCCTGAGGTCGCATCAGAGGGAACCCCCGCTTCCCCCGCTTCTTCCTGCTCACACACACACACACACACACACACACACACACACACACACACACACACACACACACACGCAACACACGCAACACAAGACACACGACACAAAGAAGGGGCACGGAAGGCACCGGGTGAGCAGATAGGCCAAGGGCGCAGTGATCGGCGAAGCGACCCAATTCGCATCGTTTCAGTTTGCTGTCTCACCTGAATGGCGCGCGCGCGGGCTCTGGCTCGGCGTCCTCCGCCAGTCTGTCTTCGTACGCCTTGCGCTCCTCCCACGTCATGTCGCTGTACGCCTTGGCTGGCGTTGCCACAGACGATTTCGATCCCGTTCGCGCTCGTTTTCTTCTTCTGCCGCCTTTCGAAGCGCTCTCGGGCGCCCCGCTTGGCATCGCCTCGTCCTTTGTATTGTTCATACGTAAAGACCCAAACGGTTCTCGTGGAAGAGAGAGAGATATTTTTGATTATTGTATTTTTATATTTTTTAATTTTTTTCTTCTTTTTTTTTCGTAAGTTGGAACAGTGAACTTGACGATTCTTTTTTGCTGTTTGTGTCTGCGTCTAGACGGGAAAAACAATTAAGCAGTGTGTGTGTTCACTGTACAACGAGTTCTTGATCTTCCAAGAAGCGATACTCAAAGGTGAACTCGGCCTTCTTGCGCTGACACCAGCCCTTGTCATAGTCAAAGTAGACGTAGGTGCCCTGCTCGTAGTCGTCTGTGATGGTTGAGGGCTCTTCGTGCCGCTGGAACCACGTCAGGTACTTCTTGTGGAAGCGCCATGACTTGTTCTTGAGTTCGCGTGCCGCCAAATACTGCTGGTAGGTGCCTGAGCGACATCATTGGGAGGTGGGGTGTGAGTGCGCGTTGTTGCATTTTTGTTGTGCAACAAATTTTTTTTATACATTTATTGTGTGCATTGTACCTTGTTGGTAGTAGAAGATAAAAAAGAGTGTGTCAACGTCCATCTTCTCAAAGACAGCAACGTCACGGAAGACGGGCTGGGAGACTTGAGGATAGTAGGCGGGCGTGAAGGCAGGCGTGGCGGGCGTGTAGGTGTCAAGCCTGAACGGAGAGGGATTAGATGTTAATTGTGATGCACACGAGAACTATGGTGTGCTAACCATTGCGAGTTGACTTCGGGCATCAAATTCATGCTGGTTTCGAGCATTGCCATTGCCTCAGCCATGTCTAAAACATGAAAATGAATATATAAAAGAAATCGGCTTGATGCGGTACCGTCTGAGAGAGGCGGGCCTGTCTGAGGCGACGTGTGAGGCAGTGGGGACGCATCGGCTGTAGGAGGAAGAGACGCTGCCACGAGAGCAGCGGCAGTAGAAGTGGATGGGGCGGGCGCAGCAGTAGGCGATGCGGCGACCGGTACAGGGGTAGACGCAGCGGAGGGGGTGTTAGTGTTGATGGTAGGCGACGCAGCAATGGGGACGGTGGGAGTGGCAGTGGAGGAAGGACTGGACGCACTCTTGCTAGAGACAATGGGTGGGAAGGCCGACGGTGTTGCGGCAGGAGTGGTCGGCTGCGACGCCGCTGCTTGCTGCTGCGAGGCATTGGCCGCGGCAAGGACGGCTGCGGCGGTAGGAGCGGGTGTGCCTGCAATAGCAGGCGACTGAGGCTGAGACCAGGCACTCGCAGCTGCAGCGTAAGCCGGCTTGGCACGCTCAGGCTCCTTGGGCGACATCACCTTCAGCGTCGTCGATGCACCCTTCTTGTTGCTACTCGCATTCTTCCCGGTGCTGCCGCTGCCGCTGTTGTTGTTGTTGCCTGCGGTGCTGCTGTTGGCCGCTGGTTGTTGCTGCTGCGGCTGTTGCGGTTGTTGTTGTGCCTTGCTTGACGCCGAGTCTATCAATGACTTGGGCGAACTCTTGCCGCTACCGGCAACCACCGACGCAACTGTAGTGGCTGCGGCTACAGCTGTCTTCTTTGAATCCTTCTTCTTACCACCGCCGCCAGCGGATGCAGAGGCAGCTACCACAGCCGCTGCTGCCGCAGCGGCTGTCGCAGCAGCCGCTGCTGCTTCTTCTTCCGCAGCAACAGCCGCAGCGGCAGCCGCTGCCGCAGCCGCTGCCGCCTTCTTGTCCTTTTTGTTCTTTCGCCCAATATCATCATCCTTCTTCTTGGGTGCGGCAGCAGCAGCGGCAGCCGTAGCAGCAGCGGCAGCCGTAGCAGCAGCAGCAGCAGCCACTTCGGCAGCGGCCGCGGCAGCGGCCGCAACCTCCTCCTTGGTCTTGGTCGACGAGGCGGTAGCTGTGTCGCTCGTAGCTGTATCACTGGTGTGACTGGTTTTGTCGTCGTGGTGGTGATGGTGGTGGTGAAGGTCGTCAAGGTCGTCGACGCCGTCGCCATCTTCACCAAGAAGTCCTTCGTAAATGAACTCCTCGCTCATGTCCTGGTCAAACGACGGGTCGTTGTTGTTCTCAATGTAGTACATGATGTCGTCATGTCGCTCGCTGATGCTGTCCACGTCAATCAAGTCATTTGTAAGAGCACGCAACACATGCTCCAGCTTGCTCGTGTGCCATTTGTGCCGTTCAATCTTCTGATCGCATGCGCGAATCTTGGACTGATCCGACGACGATTTTTTCTTGCGCTGACTCAGTCCCTCCACTTCCGCCTCCGCCTCGTCAATCTACATCACGTATTAAAAATAATAAGCATGCCTTTGTTTTTGTTTTTCTTCTTTTTGCAACACGCAACGCACCTGGATGGAGAGGGCATCGATGCAGCTCGTGATCCACGACATCTCTTCTTCCTTCTTCTGCTCTTCGGGGTCCACCTTTTTCGCAGCCTTCTCTAAGCCCTCTTTGGAGTACGCCTTGGTTTTCGTTTCCCTCTCAATGGCCCGAAACCGTTCCATTTGCTACACAGGCGTCGTATGAGACGAGTGAATAGAACGCATGAAACAAAACCCCTTACCGTCTCGATGAGCTTTCTGTTCTCCATCAGACCACTCTTGTCCTTGATTTCACTGCAAAGAGAAGACAGAGCGGTGGTCAATGGAGCGTGTGGTCGGGTGCGGGCCGGTCACAAGGGGGCCCAACGCGACGGACGACTCACCTGCTTGTGAGCCACTGTTTGATTTGGTCGCGCAGCCGCTGCAGCTTTTTGATTTCCTTCTTCAGCTCCCCCTCATGCTTCTCCTTCTGGTGGGCGTTGGTGGCAGACGCAACCCGTTCCCAAATTGCCTACAGCAGCCATGGGGGGTCAGCAGGGTGTGCACAGGGGCGCCCATCGTAAGTTGTAAGCTGACACTTCACACAGAAAAGAGCCTTTTTTTTTTCACATTGAAGAAACGCAGTTCATTGCAACGACAGCGACCCTCGCTCGCACCAGGGGGGAAATACAAGAACACGCACAAGTGCATCACACAGTGGGGTGGGCTGAACGACGCCTTGGACAGGCAAAGCGAGCGAAAAGAGCGAAAGAAAAAAATCAACAGACGAAAGTGACTCGAAGAGTCACAAAACGACAGCAAGACAGAGGGAAGGAAGCGTGAGGGGGGACAGCAGCACAAATAGAACCCCGCAGAGAAGAAGATGGGTGCAACGGTGGCGACAGAGACGAGAGAGACGAGAGAGACGTGTCGAAATGCAAAACGACACGAAAAACGGACGTAAGCGAAAACGCAGTCGCGCGCGTGTGAGTGTATGTGTGTGGGGGGGGGATCGGTCGGCCCCGGCGGCGGCATACCTCGAATTCTTCGACGCCTTCAGCGACTTTCTTCTGTACGCGATCAATCTCCGCCTGGAGCTTCCGCTTGTCCGCCATGCTTGCAGCTCGGTCGATAAACGCAGGTTGTACAGGACGCGGTAAAGAGGTTGTCTAACACAGCGTCAAGAGTAGCAGAGTATTGTGAACCAAACAAAAGTCTTTTTTTCTAATTTTCATGGATCACATTGAGAATTTGAGATGACTGTCATTTTTTTTTCTCTCAAACTATCCATCTCCACCAGAGTTGAAAATAGATAAACAAAAGAGTATTAATTCAATATTCATTATTCATTATTCATGTTGGACGGAAGCAGTTCGGAGAGCAGCGACGATTTGGAGGAGAGGACGAGCGACTCCATGGCAACGAAACAAAAGGAGCCTGAAGAGGACTTTGGGGACGAAGACTCGCCTCTAGAGAATGCTGCGAAAGATCTCTTGAATGAGATGCCTTTGGTAAGAAAATATTTCGTCTCTTTCGCCTTATTTTGTACATCAAAATATTAGATTTCGACTTCGAACTTTCTTATTTCGACTTCCCACAGGGATCCGAGGCTGTTCAACAGCTCATGCGGGACACAGAAGCAGCCGAGCTGGAGGATGTACTGCATTCTTACCGCGAAAACTCGCAGCACGAAAAGCTGGTTCTGCAACTGGTGGCGAACTTCCAGAGTCAATTTCGCACTCTGTTTCCCGACCGAATGCCACTCCTGCTCACGCCTCTCAACGAATTCAACTGCCCTAAGTTTGTATGCTGCACCATTAGACCCACGGCAATGCCTTTCAGTGATCTCAATGACTTTAAATTGTGCGCAAGGTAGGAAACAGCAAAGACAACGATTCATGTGCCGGCCTAACTATTATGATTGAGTAGATTTGTCGCCGACTATTTGACATACATTGAGTTGGAGGACAACACCGAGGTGCCCACGACGCTTGTATCGCCCACACGAACGCTCAACACGCGACGGGCCAACAGCTTTGATGCGTCAACGCTTCTCTGCTCGATGCTCATTGGCGCAGGCTACGACGCGTGTGTTGTCAATGGCTATGCCACAAAAGAAATCACGCAAAAGAACCTCGCGCACGACCCCTGTCCGCTGTTGCAATGCAAACCGGAATGCAAAGTAGAGCAAGCGCCGGTGAAGAAGAGCGTGTACGCGCGGAGGGCGCCACCTCAACTGGTGAGTGCTTTTGAGACGCGGATGCGCGACAAGGCAGCAGCGCAGGTGCGTGCTGTCGAGGAGAAGGCGGTGGCCGAGCGCTTGGCCGAGCGCGCAGAGAAGATGCGGGCGCCTGTAGACGAGCTTGAAGGAGTGCGTGTGCACGCGTGGGTACTGGTGCGAGCGGGACGACGCGGGGTCGAGGACGACGTGTTTATCGAGGCGACGACTGGACGAGTCTTACGTGTGCGCGAGAACCCCGAGGCGTTTGCGCGCTATTTAGGCGTTGAGGCTGTGTGGAACCACGAGAACTACTGGGTGAACATGCAGGACTGCAGCGACGGCATTGGCGACATGCAGTATCGCCTAGACGAGACAGCGCACTGGGAGCACTGTCTGGCGGAAGAGGGTGATCTGTGCAACGTCGATGAGGGCGAGGATATCGATGTGGTAGAAGAGGAGGATTCCGAGGTGGAGGATGACGACGAGGACGTTGAGGACAAGGAAAAGGAGGACGAAGCAGGACCATTGCGTATAGCCACAGTTAAAGCACCAACCATGATCCGCGAGAGCACCGGCGTATACGGTACTGGGGTGCGACAAGCTGTGTCGCAGAAGATTAATGCGTCGAAGTCGAAGACGAAGAAGAAGTCGAATTTGAAGAAAGGCGCTGGGAGTGCGTTTGTGGTGCCGGGCGAAGGAGTGGTACGTGTGCCACACTCGTGGGTGAGCGCGCTGCTGCTTCCGCGTCGCTTCGTGGTGCAGGGGCGTCTCATGGCACGCGTGCGTGTGCCGGTGCACCTGAGTGAGACAGGCGAGACGACAGAGGTGACCCTGACCAACATAGGGAGTCGTCGGGTGCTGTACTGCGATGCTAAAGTAGAGGAGTACGCAGAGTACACGCGCGAAGATGGGCTAGTGCAGCGATTGACAGTGCTGAACATGGATCATGAGCGGGATGGGGGCGGGGCAGGGGATGGGACGAGCGAGCGCACCGAGGTGTACGCGCACCGGGCGGATTTGATGGTGCAGCGGTGGTGTGCAGCAGGCGGAGAGACAGTGCGTGAGCTGTTTGGAGTGGGTGCTCATGTGCGTGGGGTGCGTGAACTGGAGCGGAGGAAGAGGGGCGAGGAGGTATGGATGCGGTTTGACAGGGAGACGCGCGCGGATGGGTTGATGGAGCGGCTGGATGCAGGGCAGTGGATGGAGGAGAAGTTTTGTGGGGCGGAGCTTGAGAAGGGGATTCGACGACTGGTGCGACGCAGGACTGAGTTTGGGCGTGTTAACGTTGATGATGAACAGGAGCTTCGACATGATCGTCATGATGGCCAGCTGCAAGCGACGCGTCAGGGGGGCACTCTGACCGCGAGCGCAAGGCCATCGGAGACGTCGAAACACCACCAGATGAACACGAGCATGGCAGTGACGGTGGACGGGCATAGACAAGTGGAGTGCATTGAGGAGGAGTATGAAGCGGGTGGTCATGGGGAGGGCGGGGCGGCGGTGCTGTGGCGTCGGGTGTGGGACTGGCGCGAGGGAACGGCAACGGTGGAGTATGTACCTGAGAAAGGGCGACTCACGGGTACACGTAGAGTGTACGTGCAAGACAAGGAAGGAGAGTATCGACTGAAGGAGAGCTATGAGGGACGAGAGCAGCGCGGGGTGTTGGCGCAGCGAGCGGGGACGCTGTTTGTGGGAGGCAAGCGGGCAGAAGTGGAAAGGGAGCGACGGGAACTGGGAGGGGCGAGGGAGCGCGCGGTGGGGGCGGTGGTGGGTGGAGTGCAGGAGACGATGGCGTTGGTGGAGGCACGTAATGCTGCATGGTCTCACCCTCAGCTCACGGTGTCCTTTTACGACGTTGACCAGAGCGACGCAATCAAGGTATAGATGAGGACGGTGAAAAAAACGGCTTTATTATTTTCTTCTTTAATTTACAGGAATACCGGGTGAAGGAGGCAGAGGAGGCGGCAACTGCGCTGCAGCGGGCACGACGCAAGCTGTTTGGGGCGGCGGACGACGTTGAGCCGTATCTCGTGCGCAGAGGCGTGACGGAGCGGCAGCTGACGCAGGAGGACTTTGTGTTGGACGAGCAGATGGCCTGCGACGTCTTTCAGGAGTGTCTTGCCGACTGCAAGCAGCGCCAGCTGGACAAGGTGCGTACAATATTTGAAAGAAGAAGATTGACATTATACTGACGTTTTATTGTACCATGCCATGGGGGGCGTGTGGGCATTCCGTGTGGGCAGGCGCGGATCATCCAGGAGCGTTTAGAAGAGGAGATTATGGCGCTTCAGCAGCAACAGACGGCGTTCAGCGCACGCACGGGAGGAGGTGTGGGCACATGTGAGGCGCTGCATGAGGACCAGGCGGATGCGAGCCGGGAGTACGTGCGCTACTGCGATGCATCCATGTTCCGTATCCAGATTCTTGAGCAGCGTCTCGTTGCACACAAGAGCGAAGCGGCACGTCGCTACACCGCCCTCGAAAGAAAGATTCAGGCTGACCCGCGCTTTGTCCATTTGTTTCAAGCATAATGCAAATCGTTTCATTTTCATTCAGATTTCAGACTGAGCAGTCTAAATAAGCCTAATTGAATTGGTCTTATTATATTATATAGAAGTAAGTGAATTGGTCCAATTCTGTCCAATAACCAATTCACTTACCTCTTTATATACTCTATACATTAACACATGATTGCTGCTGTTGTGACGGCGTCAAGCACGTCGGGAAAGGCGTTCATCAAGGCGCTGGCACCGAACGCTGCGGTGAAAATCCAGGCGGGATTCCGAACGGCAGAACGGGCACAGGTGGGTAGCATCGCACGCTGGAGTGGCTGCAGTGCTGCAGTGGAATGCAGCTCAACGCCGACTGCGATGCGTAGGCGACCGAATTGGAGCTGGGGGCAGGGAAGTTCGATGTGCATGTCGGCGTGGACGCAGCCAACGCCGCATCGCTCGCCCCCGTCCTCTCTGGCGCCGACACCGCCTTGCTGGTGACTCCACTTGACCACAGTCGCGGCATGGCAACCGACGCGGAGTACACGTGCAATATGATTCGCGCTGCGGCACACGCCGGCGTCACACACATCTCGCTGGTCACGAGCTGGACCACCCTCTTCCCCGAACACCTTCCCGCTCTGTCGAGCCGCTTTATCGCCCAAGAGAAGCTGCTTGCCTCGCTGACTGACACGAAATGGACGATATTGCGTGGGGGCTTTTTCAGTGGAAACGTTGCAGCGAGTCTGTCTGGGAGCACACTCTCCCTTGCACCAATGTCTGTGCCTCTCGTGGATCCGCGCGATATTGGCCGCATGGCCGCGGCGATTGCACTGGATTCAGCGTCACACCATGGCAAAGTGTACGACGTGTCGGGCGAGGAGCGTCTCACAGGCGAACAGATTGCACAGCGCATTGCACAGGCAACCAACACCTCCGTTGCCTTCAATGCTCGCTCTGTTGACGAACAATGTGCCCACCTCCCTCCCTTCTTGCAAGAACTCGTGCGTTTTCTTGCCGCCACTCCCGACGCAGTGCCACTGAGCTCGCACGTCCGAGACGTCACTGGCACTCCTGCCGCCACCTTTGAAACATTTGTGCGAGACCATCGTTCAATGTTTGTCAAGTCATGACTTGCGAGATTGAAAAAAAAGAGAGAATAGATCGATGAGAGGAGGAGGGAGGGAGGGAGAGAAAGAAACAAGGTGATAGTGAGAGGGGAGAAGGAAAGAAAGTGATCGAGAGACTCAATGTATTCACAATAATTCGTTTAATTACGCTTCTTCGCGTTCGTCAAAGCATGTCCAAACGGATTCGCCTGAGCAAACCGCAGCATTGTCCAGAGAGGAACCACAATGTAAGGCCCGTAGCCGGCCCAGAAGAGCGTTGGGTTCAATGTGGGGTGGGTGCCGTAGAACTCTTCCATACAAATGATCAGCATATCCTTCAGGAGACCTAGCAAGCACAAGAGAGAGAGAGAGAGAGAGAGAGAGAGAGAGAGAGAGAGAGAGAGAGAGAGAGAGAGAGAGAGAGAGAGAGAGAGAGAGAGAGAGAGAGAGAAGGGAGGGAGAAAGAAACAAAGTGATAGAGAGAGAAAGAAACAAAGTGATAGAGAGAGAGAGAAACAAAGTGATAGAGAGAGAAAGAGAGAGAAAGAGAAAGAAACAAAGTGATACAGAGAGAGAGAGAAAGAAACAAAGTGATAAAGAGAGAGAGAGAGAGACCGTTGGCTCAACATGTGTGTGTGTGTGTGTATGTTTGCTCTCAGAGCGGTTCTCGAAGATGCGAAGATTTTGGAGGATCGAGCGAGTCTCATCACTGCAAAGTACACTGAGAACGTGACGGAAATCCGGAGTGTGTTGGCTGGAACGGCCTTTAACTACCCTCATCTGATTGATGTTGACTGGAGACTCGACTATTACATCAAAGTAGAAACAAACGAGAGGGGAAAGTGTGTGTGTCTGTGTGTGTGTGTGTGATGGAGAGAAGAAAAAGAGAGTTTTGACACTAGATTTTTTTTCTTAGAACAATCATTTGGAAAAGGTCAACGAACCAGTGTACCTGATCAAACTGAAGACAGGTACACTCATTACCAAACCCTCTTGTGTGTACTGCATTAAATTGTGTCTGTGTGTGTGTTTCAGATGTGTCTGGCTCGTCAGAGGGACCCACAGTACAGTTTACTGCGTCGCCCGAACATCTGCAGGATCTCATTAACAAACTGAAAGATGCAGCCAAGAAACTCACCCCCGATGATGGAAAGAAGTGAATAGGGATTGAGAGTGAAAAGAGAGCAGAGAGAGAGAAAAAAAAATCTGTAGAATTATTTGAAAGACATTTTTTTGAAGCAAAAGTCTGCTACTTCTCTTCTCGATCTCTGCATGCCCCAGAAGTTACCCACTTGTCTTTCCAGGGAAGTCACTGAAGTAAGCAACACAACTGACAAGCAGTCGAGCACCGTTCAACACTCAACGTGGGAGCATGTGGGGTATTTATTATCTTCTCCGATAAAGAAAAAGATAAGCCCCCCAGGTGACAATTATCATACTCATGACTCACTTGTGACTTGACACTTATTTTTCTTCTGATGCTGAAATCAAAGTTGCAAGAGCTGCTCAATCGCCGTCGAAGCGTTGATGTGACGCAGGGGTCGGTAATTGTGTCGACAGCGGACGGCAAAACGGCCGTTTCGCCATCGTCTCACAAGAGACGAGTCGCCAATGGTGCCCCGGTCGCCAGCACACGCAAAGCAAGCAGCCAAGAGAACAGTCGGGCCAACACGGCCGTTGAGGAGCACGACAGGGATGGCATCGAGGCGACGGCAACCTGGCCTATCCCCGAGGGGCGCAGTGCGCGTCGGAAAAGGTTTCGGAATGAGCTGTGTGACGTGGCTATGACATGTCAGCAATTTTTTTTTATGAAATGACCCCAATTCGCACTTGCGTAGCATGCCGATCATATATTCGCCCAGTCAAACACTCGCCAATGCGCTCAAGTCGCGGAGAGAACGCAAAAAGGCGGCAAAAGCTGCACGGGAAGCGGCGCGTTTGGAGGTAACAGGAAGAAAAAAAAACTTTTGAGAGGTCTTTTTGACTTTTGTTTGACCCGAAAATGCAGGAAATGCGACGCGAGCTGTGGACATCGCCTATTGCAGCCGAGTTTGTGGGCATCGACGCGCTGAGAGATGACATCGAGCGTCTGGAATTGCTGGAAGAGAAACCGCAGGCAAACCGCCAATGTTCTATTGAGTCAACTATCCACGAAGAGTCTGACGGTGAGTGGCTTCTGCAGAAACATATATTTAGCGAGAGAGAAAGTAGGGGAAGGGGAGGAGGATAACATCTGATATTTGTTTGTAGAGCCAGTCGTGCCAATGGATGGGTCGCAGTTGGAGCGGGCGGTCGACGAGACGTACAACATGATATTCACGAATCCCACTCGCACCAAAAGCTTTCGGTAGCACTATTTTGATATACACACACAATTATGTCACAAATGCATCGACTGAGCATGGTGTCATTGCTGCAGGTGTCGACGACGCGTACTGACGGGACGAGCAAGCGAAGACATTGCGTCGGTGCCGGAAGAAAATTTGATTGGTGAGACGGTCGAGGTGGCGAAACTGGAGAGCATTTCGTCGTCGGATGTGAGTAGGTTTATTGCCAGAGGAGCGTCGTCGGAGTTGGAGGAGATGGAGGAAGAGGAGATGGAAAGCCAAGAATTTGAAGGAGAAGGAGAAGAAGTAAGGGAGGAGGGAGAAGGAGAAGCGGAGGAGGAGGAGGAGGAGGAGACGGAAGCAGAGCGGGAGATGCGGGAGGAGGACGAGAAGATTACCAAGTTGTTGCGGGAGGAGATGAAGGCGCTGCGGACACTGGGTCAGTTTGACGATGGAGCGAGCATCTCGATGGGACTTGATGAGAGTGTAAATTCGGAGGACGAGCGGTTTTGTGTGTTTTCGTCGACGCGCAGTATTGACTTTGTGCGAGCACACGAGGGTGTGTACGGACGGCGGTCGACCGATTATCTGGAGTGTGTGTACAGCGATGGAGAGGAGGAGGAGGAGGAGGAGGACAACGACGATGAGAGTGTGTATACATATGCAGATGTGATGGCGGATGATGCGATGGCGAGTGACTATGTGTTCACAGTGTACTCGGACGCAGAGAACTGCGTCATGACCGTGCGCGAGCGGGGCCAGTGCAGTGCGGGTGAACATCGGAATGTTGATGATGGTGATGAAATGGAGACGGTCGTGTCGACGAGTGGGCAAACGGCGCTGTCAGGGACAAGCACACTGCCACGGGAGGTCTCGTACACGGACAAGGCACTGCGACGCGCGAGTGCGGCGCGTGCCATTGCGCAGCCGCAGTGGATGCGCAACAACATTGCGTCGCAGAAACGCACACGGGAGGAGTCTTTGCGCGGGCAGCTAAAGATGGCGTTTAAACAGAAGCGCGAGATGCCTCAGTGGATGAAGGACAAGGTGGAGTCCATCCGACGGAGCGGGCGGGCTGTCGAGCGGGCAGTCTCGCTGGCTGAACCCCACAAGGGCACTGTTGTCACTGTGCCGGGTGTTGTGACGCCGAATGTGCGTCGCGAAGAGTCGGTGCGGGGTGAAAATGGAGAGCGCATGCCGTTCACGTTGATTCTCCACCGGACTGCAGCGAAGTGCTAAATTATAAGCACCACGGTCTCTGTTAATTGTTATAAGTACCAGGGTCTCTGTGTGTGTTACAATGTTTCATATTATTACTATTATTATTAGTCGTACGGTTGGATTTACCGCAAATCATTTAAGTGAAGAAGAATCTTTTCATTTCCCCAAGAATACAATTGTGAAGGATTGTGTTGACAGAATAAATAATTAGTAATGATATTAATGAGATGATCATGAGCTTTTCGTTTCTGTGTGTTTTATCATTGGGTTGTGAGAAAAGCATTCGTTTCTTTTACGTCATAAGAAATAATAATAATAAGATACAATATATTAATGATATAGCCAGACCGTCTTGTAAACTCAACCGAAACTCTACAAGAAACCAGTGCCACTGTAGTCTGTAGCAGGTCAGAGTACTGTGTCGTCGCTTTTAATAATACCCAGAAGAATACAACCCATTTATATGATCAGTACTTGATTAAAAAAAATAGAATAAATCAATTTTATTTATCCTTTTAATTCCAATGGTCAGCGTCAAGTATCTTTCGATCGGGATTGTCGCACTACTGGTGGTGCTTATGTACAGTCTCTTTTCAACAGCATCCACCTGCAATCGTGTTGCTCGTCCCTATCGGTCTGTGGGAACTTCGTCCCAAAAACTCGGCAGAGCACTCATACGATTATTCTCTTCTCTCTCTCTATCTATCTTTCTATTTTTCGTCCCCAGCTCATGCACTGGCTCCTGTACAAACTCTGACTCTGATCTCAAGCTCTGCGAAGCGTGGGCAAAGGTAAAGAAGAGACAGCGAGCTGAGAAGTGAGACTGTTCCACTGTAGTCCAACGCAGAGCGTCGCAAAACGGCTCGCGCTTGGCTCACGCACGACCTTCCCTCGGTACAACGCATACAGTATACATGGCAGACTCTTGCTTGGCCGTTGGCTAAGTCTCTCTTAAACGCATGTGCTCGCAGTGGGTTCTTCCGTCGCTCAATGCGGGCGACTGGCGCGCCTTCTCCATGTTCCCCAACACGTACGCCTGCCGCGTTGGCGTGCAGCTGTTTGGCAGCGACTGGATGAAGAAGAGCGTCTGCGACGTCCCCTTAATACCCACTCCGTGCATTGTCTATTCGTTTGGCAAAACAGACTTGTCCGCTGAAGTGTCACTGCAACAAGCAACAGGTCAGGATTGTGTTCTGCTCTGCTCTGCACACACACACACACACACAAAAAAAAAAAACAACCCTCATTGCGCCACTCACAGTCACGCATACACTGCTGTAGGGTGTCGTGTACACGTGTTTGACTCCACGGGCGTTCATGCAGCATCTCCTCACAATGGCATTTCGGTCCACAACGATTATAGCATCAGCGACTCCGTAACAATAACAATAACAATAATTATAATAATAATAATAATAATAAGAAGAATACAACCCATTTATATAACCAATAATAATACCAATAATAATAATAATAACAATAATAATACCAATAATAATAATATTAATTATTAATAATAAAATAATAAATTTATTAGGAGCAAAACATATAAATTATAATTATTATGAAGTGAAGAGAAATTAATAATAATAAATAAAATATATTTTTATTATTATAATACAATATTATTATAATAATATTAATAATAAATTATTAGTATTATAATTATTATTATTTTTATTATTATGTGTATTCAATTACTAAAAATGTTGTACGCTGTAGGACGGATACAACGCAAAAACATATGTGAATGGACTTCGACTCAAATCTATTATGAAAAATCTCAATCACGATTTCACCGACATTCTCATCCTTGACATTGAAGTGCGACTCAATAACAGTAATAATTTGTATGTTTCGCTGATCCAATTATTGGTTTGTAGGGAAAAGAATGGAACGTTCTCAATGAAATTCTTACCAACGTTTCGGACGAAGAACTTCCAGGGCAAGTCATTGTGGACGTCCACTTGGCAATGGTATGATAAATAAAAGAACCATTCTGTGATGATTTTAAACCTCTGTCTTTATTTTTCGGAAAAACCTTAGAAATTTCTGTCGGAAGGTGCCAAACCATTTGACAGTCTCAAAGCACTCATTGAGAAATTCGACTCCCGCGGATACCAACAGTTTGCTGTCAACGTGGACTTTCGCTTTTCAACAGCCGCCACCTTTTCCTTTGTGCTTGATTTGCCCCCAGAAACGGAAAAGACCCAATGATTTATATGAATATAAGACACGATCTCATTCACTATCAATAAGAAAAGAAGTTTAATAGAGAATAGAATACTAATGTCAATAATAAAATTTAATATTATTACAAGGAGATGAAAATAATATACAACATTACAATACTATGGCTCATTCTCGGAATAAAATCCGACGTGACCGGTCCATTGTATTCGCTTCACTCTCATCCGGATCTTCCACAAAGCCCTAAAATATCTTACTGTTATGACAACAAATAAACTGATTTTGTTTGTTTGCTGTATACGTGAAGATCAGGAGCAGGAACAAAGGCAGGGGGGAGGGCGGGACGGAGGCCGTGGTGTAAGAGAGGAGGGCCGAAAAGACGGAGTGGGGGGTTGCGTGGGGAACGGAAGTCATGGTGTAAGAGAGGGGGGCCGAAGAGACGGAGAGGGGGATTGCGTGGGGGGCGGGGAGAGCGACGGAGGAGACGGTCGCGAACAGCAGCGCATTCATACTGTGCACGCGCACTGGTGTCTGGCGTGCGCTCGATGAGATGCTGGAAGGAAGCTCGTTCGAGAGCATGTTGCCAGAGAAAGGAGTCGTTGGCAAGACGACGGAAACGACGCGAGGTGGCTGCAAAAGCGCAGAGGGAACGGACGGCCGTGCTCTGCGGAGGAATGGAGAGCAGCTGATATAGAACGAGAATGACCAGCTCGTCCGGCAGACGCATTATGCCATAGTCTGAGGCAGCGGCGGTGCCGGAAATCACGCGTGACCGGTGTAGAAGACGGTGTGTGAGGGAATCGCGCAAGTTCAGTGCGGTGGTCGTGTCGCAGAGGGACGTCGAATACACAACCGTGTCGTGCACACCGGCCACGACAGCCCTTCCATACACTGCACCATAAACAGACAAGAAATGTGAGTATGCAGCTGAGACATCGCCAGAGAGCGCGGGAAACGGACCACAGACGAGCTGGTTGAGCGGTTGAAGGAGAATGTCGACTGCGAATGTTGAGTCGCGGCTGTGCCTGGCCTCCAACGACGTCTTCCTTGCCCCCTCCAGCCTAGCAGCACTTGGGGCTTCGTATCCGACCTCCTTTAGTGCCATCACGACCATGGCATACGCAGTTTCTGGTGACATATTGATGAAAATAATGTGGTGTTGATTAACTTGATTTTGACGATCATTCGATCAAAACACACATATTCGACAATTCAAATTTCAAAGTCGCAGTACACCAATTGACGGGCGTACGCGGCCGCGTATACTATACTTCCATCATGCGTGAAATGGTGTTTTTTCTGTTGAAAATGGGCAGAAAGTTGGGGCGTCTTGTCTTTGAGGTATGAAACACAACTTCTCATCAGGAAACAGTCTCAATCGTCCCGTATTCATTGTGGTGTGCATAGCTGCGCAATGACAAGGCTCCCAACTTGTGTGGTACGCATTTGGATCAAGCATACTGTCAAGAAGTTGTCTATATTCGCGCTGGTTGTCGTCTCATGGCGTTTGGCTATGCTTAGAGAACTTTGTGCGCCTCTGCGACGGCTCTGCCAAGCCCACGTTCACAGACACGAGGTTCTTTCGCATCACTGAATACGTTGCGCAAGGGGGTGACACTGTCAAGGACGATGGAAGCAGTAAGCAGAGTCTGTTCAATGAATGCCCGAATTCCCTCGTTCATGTTATGGGTGTCACTCACATATACACAGAGTATATGATGATGTATATTGCTATAGCACTCACCACAGACACCACAGACACACACACACAAATATACTCACTCACTCACTTACTCCCTCTCTTACTCACATCTCATTGTTTTCTGTCAGGTGGCGAATCAGCGCTTCGCAGACCACTTGCGCCCGAGTGGACCGGATTAAAGCACGTCAGTACGTGAACAACTCGAATAATGACACAAGTACCACCACCACCCTCTGATTCTTCGTGATTTCTATGCTTTTCTTGCTTTCTCTTGCCAGAGGGATCTCTTTCCATGACAAAAGGTGAGAGTTTAACGTAGCTCGGTATAAAAAGTCGGTCTGATCAACGCCACTTCATTATAGCACCACTTCGGGAAAAGAGTATTCGATCTCAATTTTTTATTACACTCTGCGACGAGGCGCCGTGGCTTGACGGAAAGCATCCTGTGATCGGAAACCTCGTGCAAGGCCATCAATATCTTGACGAAGTACGAACGCGCATGTCATGTTCGTCTTTTGCTTTTTGTTGGCTGTTTACGATGTGTGTGTGTGTGTGTGTGTGTGTTTGTTTGCTTTTAGTTGGCCAAGTTTGCGACGGAGAAGGGGAAGCCACGAATGCCGGTGTTTATTACAATCAGTGGTATCTGTCGGTATCATCCTATTGTGTGGAAGAAGTACCCGGCGATCACTGCCGAATACGCGCGATCGCGAGTGGGCCCTGAGTTGGCGTTTATGGCGGATCGGCTTGAGGAATTGGAAAAGGACCGAGTGGAGCATGATCAGGTATAAGAGTGTTTGAAAGAGACTACGACACTATGCCCAAACACAAACATGATCTCTCTTTCGAATCGCTCAATACGCACACACACAGACACACACACACACTTCTTAATTCACTCACTCACTCGCTCACTCATCATCATTATCATCTCTATCTCACACACATACTTGCCGCTGATACTTTGGTAGCTGGAAAGTCTGATGAAGCGGGGCCACCTTCAAGCGATGCAACTGCGAAACAGAAACGGGTTGAAGCGCATGATCGAGGTACCCGAGTCGGAAGAAGAGGAGCAACTGCGGAAAAAGGTGCAGAAGAAGATGGCAGGGAGTTGGTTGTTTAAGCAGTTTGATGAGATGGAGCGCGATGAGCAGTACGAAATTCAAAAGGCAATAACGTATGTGGCCAACGACGGGCAATGGTTTTGGAATGGCGGCCGGATAGTGGAGCACGGCGAGTTTGATGAGTCGCCCGAGCTGGTACAAAAGGAGGCAAGACTGGCGCAGGAGAGATGGAAGGGGCCTGGGCTGGATACTGGAGAAGCTAACGACGACGTTGGAAGCAGTGGGGGCACTGAAGGAACAAGTGGGAGACGTGGAAGTACTGAGGGAACAAGCGGGAGCAGAGAAAGCGCTGAGGGAACAAGCAGGAGCAGTGAGAACACTGAAAAGGCACTGGAAGGAGAGAAGAAAGGAAAGAAGAGAGGAAAAGCAGCCCCAAAGGGAAAACGAAGCGCAGCCAAGTCGAAAGAAACGGACCCGTTGACTGAGGCACCGAAGGAAGTGCCAAAGAAGCGACGCGGAAGACCTCCAAAGAAAAAACCAGATCAAGGCGTCCAATAACACACACACACACACACACACATACTCACATACTCACTCACTATATAAAGAATCTTGTAATTATCCGTCATTTTGAATGAGAGGCAAATATGGACGCGAGGTCATTGCTCCTGGCCTCCTCATGAGTGGGCATGACCATGGACAAGGGCCCTACGTGAGCCAGAACGGCCTCCACTGCTGTGTTAATCGCACTCCCGACGACGTGTCCACCCGATGGCGTCAGGTGCAGCCCGTCGTTGAGATACACCGATGCCCATTCGTCGTTTGAGTCCTACACACAGCGGTTGCAATAAATAATCATTAATAATTATTATTATTTATTCTCTCATTGTGAGGGAACTTCTGCAGCTGGCTTACTTGTAATTGTTGCCAAAGGTTTACGGACAGCGTTCCTTCGCTCTGCGCCACTTCTACGCCCATTTTCGCATACTCACTAAAATAAATAATAATTAGAAGTAGACGAAGACATTACCAATATTATCAATCACACAGAAAATATAAATTGAAGTATGGAGGAGAAACTATGATTGATGCTCCTTTCTGTGTTTCTCTACCCTGTGACAGCGTTTTTGCGCCACTCTCTGCGACTGTCGTCGATGGGTGGCGGAGTGACAAGGATGATGGACTTTCGATCGATGCCCAATTTCTGAAAAAAGGCGATAATCACTCGCAGATTGTGGGCATATTCATCAAGAGGAATGTGTTGAATGGAGCCGGGAATGGCGGCGTCGTTGGCGCCGAAGAAGACCACAACGGCGACGGTGTTGCGCAGGGATCCTGGCGGAAACAGCAGAGGCAAGGAGGCGCAGGCGTTGCGCGTTGTGTAGCCCGAGAGACCGCGACGGACTATGTCGACTTCGCGTTGTCGCCCCTGCGCGATTTCTGGGGAGAATATGGAGGCAGAGAGGGACGTATGAGAAGGAGGATAGGCTGCACACGCACCACACACCGGTTGCCCAGGCCCCGTTGGCCGGCAATAGAGACTGTTGCGTGATACTATCGCCGAAGAGCAAAATTTGTTTGAACTCGTTCGACCACGATCGCGATCCTTGATGAAACGGCGCTGCGCTCTGCTCGATGAGCTTCTGAGCCACCTCGCTCACACTAGACATTGAATAAAGAGAGAAAAGATGACTAAATTTACAAATGAAGCGAAAAGTTTGCGAAAAGTTTAGACATTAGATATCGCTCTTGCTCTGTCTCCCTTTGAGACCCTTTCCTCCAACATTGCTCAAGTTGGTCTTGTCACTCTTGTCCAATCCACTTCACACCTACCCATTAACCATAAATAAGCCATAAGGCCCAATGGGCTTGATCGATCCACGGTGGATTGGAAGGGGGTTGTCATTGATTATTCAACGGGCGTTCTATTAATAAAATATAATAATAATAATAATAATACTAATTTTTCTTGCCGATCTGGGTGTCACAGCGTCAATGGACGAGTGGCTCAAAAGCCAAAATTTGGCGGCCCACGCGGAGAAGCTCAAAGCGGCAGGCTTTGACACGTTGGAGAAGCTTGCGAGGATAACAGCGCCCGACGCGAAAGCGGCCGGGCTGCTTGCGGGGCACGCGAAGAAAGTCAGTGTCGCTGCCAAGCAACTTTTGTCGAAAGTGGTTGTGGAGGACGACAGCGTCGAGGGGGTCGCAGTTGCGCGGGTCCCACGGGACGCTGACGCCAGTGGTGAGCCGCCCCGCGCGGTGGTGCGCGAGTCTGACGCGCTGTTTGGGCTGGATGAGCTCAACAAGATGACGTGCGACTTGGACCAACTCCAGCGCACTCTTTCAACCAACGCGCGTTTCAGCTCGGCCGAGCCCACCTTTGCGGAGATTGCCAACGAAGTGGACATCAACGCCATCATGACCGATCCGGACGCGCTCGTTGTCGACGGCGAGGCTGACTACTTCGGAGACGATCCAGTCACCGGCCCTGCTCCACCTGACGTTGCCGCTGCTGCGCCCGACGACACCTCGCCGTCGTCGCGCGCCAGCAAGCGTCAATCTCGCAAGGCATCCACAGTTGCTGCGCGCGGCGTCAGCCCTGGTCCCATTACAGAAATCCGCCGTGCCGCACCGCAATCGCCCACTGTGGTTCCCCTCCACCAAAACTCAAAGCTCGTCATTCTGAACGGCGAATGCGGGATGGCACCGGAAGGCACCGTCTTCCACGAGGCAGCGCTTAAAAGCAAGCAGGAAAGCATCCGCGAAGCCCTGCGCAAAATGGAAGCAGCACAACGGCAGTCACTCACGATCCAAGTGCTGCGCGAGGACACCGGAGACCGCCTTGAGGAACACGAGATTGACTCTACCATGGACGCACGCGCTGCCCTGAACCACATTGTGGGTTCTAAGCGCGCCAACAGTGGCGCTGAGTGTGCTCTCGTTGAGTGTGTTCCCTCCTTGGGTTTGGGTCAGTGTGTGCACAATCAGTGGATAGGCCATTGTTTACAAAATTGTACGTGTCTGTGTGTTGCTGTGTAGAGAGGCTTTTGGAAGACTTTGAGAACGTGTCATCGTGCCAAAAACTGTGGGGTTTAGAGGTAAAAAGAAGCAAAAATCAGCTAAGCTTAGCCCTAATCCTATTCCAACTCTGGTCACAGGTGTCGTCTACTCTGCAATGGAGTGTACGCACACACCCCTCGCGGTACAGTCTGCCAGCACCACATGCACTGCGGTTTGGCGCAACCCTTCACGACTCATTTGCGCCACAATCGCTTCCCGTTCAGGCCCGTCTGGGTGTGCGTCCCTTCTCAGCCCGCACTGCCCGCCTCAGACCCCTTTGGGTGGTCGTGCATGATTCTGCCATTTACTGTCGCAAGGCAGAGGAAAAGGTGCCTCCCTCTCATGCGCATTCCATATTGTGTGTGTGTGTGTGTCTCTCTCTCTCTTTGTGACTTAGATAAGTTTTTCTACCGATCTATCTATCTCTATTTATCTATTTATCTCTATCTCTATTGTTTGTGATATGGTTTACAATTGATTCACTCACTCTGTGTGTGCGATTAGGGGGAGGAAGAGCTGATGTTTAATTTGGCGGATCATGAGCTCTCATTGGCACTCGATCAGTTTGATCGAAACAAAATCTTACTCAATCACTGTTTCTGGTAACAATAAGATCCTCTGAACTATCATTTAGACACACACACACACACACACTGAATCGTGCATCCTCTCCAACTCAACTTTCTCTGGCTTATGTTTAGTATTCGTCCGACTCGTTCGTTTGATTCTTCTACAATGACTCTCTTCAAGTGTGAGTCTGAGGATATGCTCACCCTGTTTATTTTGGCAATAAGAATTGCAAAGGTATGTAAAAAAGTCTTTGATTATTGTGTCAACAACAAACTTACGCATTTGCTCATTTTTATCTCAATTACTCAGTCACTAACTCACATACCACTTCAGCTATTCAAACTACTTATTGAAACACACACACACCATTCACATATCATTTACTCTGTGTAGCACGGGATACTGCTTAAGCGTGCATGGGAGACATGGATCCCTCCTGCAGCCGTAGTCAGCACAGCGCATGAGCGCACGCTGGTCTCCGGCACACCCACTGCCACGGGAGCGACTGGCGTCCGCGCGTCGGGTACCCAGAGTGACAGTGACAGTGAGTATTCCAGTGTTTATGATGGCAGTTCGTCCGGTGGTGGTGGTGGTGGTGGTGTTCTCAGCTCATTCATCACCCACCAGAAGCTCATGGGAATGCTCCTCAGCGAAGAAGACAACACAGCCACCACCTCAACCTCTTCTACTAGTGATACTACTACTAGTGCTACTACTACTAGTGCTACTACTACTAGTGCTACTACTACTAGTGCTACTACTACTACTACTACTACTACTACTACTACGCCTGCGCCTGTGCTTGCCCCCATCATGACTCCTCCAGCTCATTCATCTCTCGCCCCCCTTCCTGTCAAGGTGCCCCTTCGCCCTTCGTCGACCCCTCCCGCCGCTCCTCCTCGCACCGTCATTCCTCTCCCCTCCTCCTCCATCCCTACCACCAACAAGCCCCCCACTGCCCCCCCCAAGCGACGTCCTCCTTCTTTCGTCCTTCCCCCTGTTCCCTCTCGGGCTTCTCCTCCTTCCCTAACTGACCCCCCTGCTCCCTCCTATGTCCCTCCACCCCTCTTTGGTCCCCCCCAATAATCTATGTCTCTCTTTTGCTCTTTCATGAAAACCATTTTTGTACATTCATTTCTTCACGTCGCTCGACGCTACTTCTTTGACTTTTTCGACTTCTTCTTCTTGGCCGGGGTGCTCTCCTTCTCCCCCTCCTCCTCGTCGTCGTCGTCCTCCTCCCTCTCGCGCTTCTCCTTCTTCTTCTTCTTCTTCGTCTTGTCCTTCTTCTCGCCGTCGTCGCCCTCCAGCGCGTGCTTGACAAAGCGTCCTGCCGCCGCCTTGTCCACCCTGAGCGCACGCCCTTGCTCGTCCGCACTGCCGCCCGTCGCTGCTTGCTCTGCCGCCCGCAGCTTCTTCATGTACGACTGGATTCGGTCCAGCTCCGCCTTGACCGGGTGCTGCTGTGGCGTAATGCCCTGCGTGCCGAGAAGAATCGGTATGTGAAGAAAAATTGAGAGGATAAAAAACCGAAATTCGTTCCGTACTGTCGTTGCCAGATGCATGAAGAAGAGTGCGTTGGACGTGTAGGCAAGTACAAGCTCTAGTCTCGCTCGCTCCAGCGGGGAGGGGAGTGAGGCTTTGCGCTGGGCAAGAGGAAGCTACACGCACGAGACATCAATGCGCACACTCACACACACTTCCAGACACACACACACACACACACACACGCACGCACACACGGAGTTACATACACACACTTACATACACACTTACGCACACTTACACACACACTTACACACACATTCATACACACACACACAGACAAAACCTTACAGAGAGGATCGGCTGGAGCGTCTCCTCCAGCGTCTGTATGGACGACTCCACATTGTCCAACTGCGCACGAACGTCACTCATGACGGCTTCAACATCTTCCTCTCCGCTCATTTTTCAAGATGCAAAAAAAGGTTAGTGGTCGAGGAGAGTCGGGACAGAACGCGTGGGCGATCCGATCAATTGAACGAGTGATGATTGAATACTTTTGATCTTATTAGCGACACAATTTTGAATGAAGACGTACGATTGCATTGTGGTTGGGGCTGGGATT
Source organism: Ministeria vibrans ATCC 50519 (assembly GCA_943704425.1). Lineage (NCBI taxonomy): Eukaryota > Filasterea > Ministeriida > Ministeriidae > Ministeria > Ministeria vibrans. The sequence goes on from CALSCP010001980.1 coordinate 76,177, forward strand.
GCGGGGCTGACTGCAGCGACAACGCTTGTGGCGGAAGGCCAGTCGGTGCTGGTGCTGGAAGCGCGCGATCGAGTGGGAGGTCGTACTTGTGCGGTTGTCGCTGAGGATGGGCACGCTGTTGACCTTGGCGGGGCCTATGTCGGTAGGGTGGATGCTGGGGGGAGGGGAGGGGAGCGTTGATGCGTGACGGGCTTCATTTTGACGTAGGTCCAACGCAGAATCGAATTTTGCATTTGGCCGACCAACTCAAACTCTCGACGTACAAAGTGCACACGGCGGGCAAGACAGTCCAAGATGTGTGCGAGACGCGAGCCGAGTACACGGGTGTGATCCCACCCTTGTCGTTGGCGGCCACACTTGATCTCAATCGAATTCTGGTGGACACCGATGCACTGGCGAGCACAGTCAGGAGAGACGCGCCATGGAGCAGTGCGGGTGCACACGCGATGGATCGCGAGACCGTATGGTCGTGGCTGGAGAAGCGCGCGTACACACCGGTCGCTAAGGCGCTCTTTAGCATTGCGGTGCGCACAGTGTTGTGTGCCGAGATGCATCAGGTGAGTCTGCTCTTCTTTGCATTCTACGTGAAGAGCGCTGGTGGAGTGGTGCGCTTGATTGAGAATGAGAATGGAGCGCAAGAGCGTAAGTTTAGCGAGGGTGCGTGGAGTATAAGCGAGCGGATGGCGAAGCAGCTGGGTACAGCAGTGCGCCTTGCGTCGCCGGTTACGTCCCTTGACACCAGCGCCGACTACACGCACGTCACGTGCGCAGATGGTTCTTGCTTTGCTGCGCGGCGTGTCGTTTGTGCCGTGCCACCCACACTGGTACAAAAGATTGCATTTTCGCCCGCGCTGCCGGCGCTCAAGCGACAGCTCATTCAGCGAATGCCCATGGGATGTATTATCAAGGTGTGAGAGGACGACACAGGCAGTAGCGCTCACTCGACACTAACGGAACATGAATTGTAGACTGTGATGGTGTACAAGCGGGCGTTTTGGCGCGAGAAGGGTTACAATGGAATGATTGTGAGTGACTCGCGTGCGGGACCGGTGAGTGTGTCGTACGACGACTGTACTCCAGACGGAACACACTGTGCGCTAATGGGCTTTGTACTGGCACACGATGCCAGCCGCTTTGTGTCCGCCTCTGACGCTCAACTACGCGATGCCATCTGCCGCCAGTATGCACAATTCTTTAAAGACGACGCAGCATTCATGCCGACGCAGTTTATTCACAAGCGTATATACAACCAAAGAGAATGAGAGAGAGAGACAATGGAAACGAGATGATTTTTTCGTGTCTCTAGGGTGGAATGAAGAGGAGTGGAGTGGCGGCTGCTATGTTGGGCACATGGCAGCGGGCACCATGACGGAATGCGGAGCGGCTTTGCGCATGCGACATGGTGGAGTGCACTTTGCGGGGACGGAGACGGCCACCGAGTGGATGGGGTACATGGACGGTGCGGTGCAGAGTGGGCAACGCGCAGCAGCGGAAATCCTGGTGGAGATGGGAGTGGTGACACAGGGCGATGCGGAGGTACGTCTGCTCAGTGGACCACCCGAGGGGGCGACAGTGGGTGGCGTGGAGGTGCGTGAAACGGGCCCAACGGCACTTGAAAAGATGCTGCCGGGCGTGCCGGGTGCGGCTGCTGTCCTTGCTGTGGCGGTGGGGGCAGCGGCCTGGTGTATTGCTCGCTGGACGTCCTAAGGTATATTTGTTGTATTGTGTGTTACTCACACTCACATCAGATATGGCTTATTAGTTATTGAAGGAGCAGTGCTCGTCTGGTCGGCACAGCGGGTGTTCTTGGGGCAGCGGTGTATTTGTAAAGTGTGTGTATATATAAGTCAACAATTTTAGAAACAGTCACAGACTCAGTCACTACTCACTGGACTTTTTTTTATTATTATTATCACCCGGGCTTCTTTCGGCATTCAACTGACTTAAACTGCGCCTGGTCGCGCGGGAGGGTCTCGTTGCGGCATGTCCAAGGTTGCTCCAGCACAGCCCACGGCCGCCCTTGAATGGGGCTTCTTCACCGCCCTCACCCACTTCGCCGAGACCCATTCTTGCCAGAGAGCTTCACCTTGCGCCGAGTGTTGCCCTGACCATCGGTGCGCCAGTCTGAAGCATTTTGTCCTTGCAGGTAGAAAGAAGATGTGAAAGTTCATTCGACAATCCCTTTTTGGACCGCCTCGCTTGCCCAGTGCTCACCCCACCGCATGTTTGTCTGGCTCAGTCATCCAGCGCAGCAAGGTGTCCACTTCGGCCGTTCTCGTGGCGCTTCTCTACGTGCGTCTGGCGTCGCAGCAGTCGCTCGACGTCGCCGCCCTCCTCCCCGCCTGCCCCATCCCTGGAACCACCTGTGGCGCCTGCAAGTTTCTCACCGCCCTCATGTTGAGCTCGCAGTTTCTCTTCGACAAGGTACGCCCCTGCTCTGCCCTTCCTTCGTCCCTTTCCTTTCCTCTTTGTCTCCGTCGGTGTGTAAAACTTGGGGAGAATCGGCGCGCGCCACCACTGGCCAATGCGAAGCACTTTTCCCCTCTCTCCAGTCTCTATTCGTTTCCAGATCCTTCTTTTATGCGTATTCGTGTGTCGCGGAGCACAATACCCCCTCTGCTTAAGCGTTTTTTTCACCGGTGTCTCAACAGACCCCAGTTTCGCTTTTTTTTTTCTTTTTTTTTTTCTGCCTTACTCTGTGGTTTTCTCACGCGCGTCGCCACCCCCGATCTCCCACGTATGCATCGAGAGCCTTTTCCACGCTGGGAACGGCATCGTTGTGTTTGCGACGACCGATGTTTTGGGAGTTGTTCGCTCGCTCAGCTGACTGACTGCCGTGCGTTGTGTGTAGTCTCCGGGCCTTCAGTACTGGTGTGACGTGGGTGCGACAACCAAAGCACGTCTCGTCAAGTGCCAAATGGACCTTCTGTACGTTTGTGTTCGTCTTTTTGTCACGTTTGCTTGTGTATATATTGACATGCTCGTTGTTGTAGCATTGCACTAGACTATCGCCTGCACATACCCGCGGCAACCTTTGCCCTGTGGCATCATGCTTATGCCTCTGAATTGGCGGAGACACGAGAGTTGCTGCGACAACAGCGACAAGAGCACACTCACAACAACAACAACAACAACAACAACAACAACAACAACAACAACAACAACAACCGACGGCACGACACTGACACTGCCACTGTTGCTGCTGCACTGCCACCACAACCATCACTGCAACCCACCGTAGCAGTACACAGCACTCCTCAGGGCATCGTTGCTGGCGACGATTCAACCCTTTTCTTTACTGCACGCAGTCCCTCCACTGCGCGAAGTCCCTCCACCGAACCTTCCACCTCCTTCTCCTCCCGTCACTTCTTGTCCTCCTCCCGTCACTCCTCCTCCTCCTCCTCCCATCACTCCTTCTCCTCCTCTCGTCAATCCTCCTCCTCCTCCTTTCTCGCCATCGATGACAACCCCCCAGAGGCTCTCAAGCGCAAGGCTTCCGTGGATCTCAGCTCACTCATTCTCGAGCCCCTCTCAAAATCCAACCTTCGCACTCTCTCCTCCTCTTCCTACCCACTCGAGGGCTTTCTCTCCCCCAGTCCCCTTCCCCTCACCCCTCTTCCCTCCATTTTGCTTTCTTCTCACGATGCCCCTATAACCACTATTCCGCTCTAACTTTACTTTGACAGTAAACACAACAATCATAATAATTATTATTAGTAATATGGTGCACTGGGGACTGCCGTGTACAGGACCTACCTGTGTCTCCGTGTATTCTTCTCATGTGTGTATCAGTGGGTCTATGGGCTTCTTTCTATTTCATCTTGTTTTGACATTGAGTTCAGCTCTCGATTCTCTATTAATTATTTCTTGTTTCGTTTGTGATTGATAATAAATTGGACTTCAATTATTTTTCATCCGTACCATGTCAAACATTCCCGATTCGTGGGAGGACGTACGTTGGCTCAAAAAATAAAAGTGAGACAGCTGTGAAGATATTCTCTTTTGTAGTGTGTTGAGGAATCAGAGAGTGAAGATGAGAGCAAAATTCAACTCCCACAGTAAAGCACACACACACAGCACACTCACTCTCACGCCGCCCCCTATTGACCACTCCCTCTTTAGTGTTCCGATCCACCCGTCTATGCCGCCCTTGGCGCAAGTGCGCATTCTCGCTCGGCCCAAAAGTGAAAGTGGAAGGGAAAAGAAAGACGCACTCATCGCGAAACAGACAGACAATACGCCACTCTCTGGACCCGAGCGTGAGGCAATCTATCGGAGGGAGAGAGAACGGATCCTGGGAACCGACAGCGCCGCCGATGGAGCAGCAAGGGTCGCCGCACGACCCGCACTCACAGCCGACTCAGACATCGTGCGTCAACCGCGCGCCCCCGACGCCTCTGAAGGCTTCCAGCTCAAACGAACGTAGCCGTCCCGGCGTCTCCTCCTCCTCCTCTTCTTCTTTCTCTTCTTCTTCTTTTGTAAGATTTATTTGTCACATGTAACAATTGAGCGGGTCTTCTCTTTGTCCGATAATACATTCTAGAGTTTTGTTTATTTTTTTTCTCTCTCTCTCTCGATCGCGCTCTCTCTCTTCAGTTTTGTTTGACTCACTCACAATCCGATTTTGTGCAAATGAAAGTTTCCATCGGCAGTGGCAGTCGCAAAGTAGGCATTCTCTTTGACAAAGGAGGCGCAGAGCGAGCGGACGGGACCAAGCTCGACCTTGGCAATGACCTGGCCCGCACGCCAGTTCCATAGGAAGGTGCGCTGGGCATCGCCAACACAGAGCACGGAGGAGAGGGTGGGGGTGTCGAGAAAGGCAACGCAGGCGGCGTGCTCGTGCATGAGACTCAGGTGGGGACTGCTTGGCTCGGTTGTGAGCGCCAGTTTCTCCATGGACCACAACATGAAGGAGGCGCCGTCGCACACCACGAGCAACTGGCTGTCGCTGGACCAGGCAAGCGAGCGCGACAGCTGGCGCTGCAGACCTCCGTCGGGCAGGCGCATGAGCAGCCGTCGTCGCGGATCCAGCGTGGTTGCCTGGCACAGCAACACGGCGTCTTCAAGGGCGATGGCTACGAGGTCGCTCGTGGGGGCCATGCGAACGAGACGCGCCGTCGGGCAGTTGATGCGCGCACGCAGAGTCGACGCAGACCAGTTCCACAGCTGCACCACTCCAGCCGCAGTGCACGTGTACAGCTGATCGGGCTCATTCACCACCAACTCCACCGACACACAGGGCCCCGCCAGCCGCAGCTCTGCATCCAGTGCCAGTGTCACATCCCCTTCCGTGCGCTCCCACACCTGCACTGTGCTCGAGTGCGCACCCGTCACTATCCGGCGGTTGTCCGTCGACATCCGCACATCATGCACACACGCACAGTTGCGCGTCGTCGCCATCTGCTGCATGGTCTGTGTTTCCGTCAGCCACACATAAATCTAACATCCACAATCGGAAAGAGGAGAGAGAGGAGAGAGAGAGAGAGAGAGAGAGAGAGAGAGAGAGAGAGAGAGAGAGAGAGAGAGAGAGAGAGAGAGAGAGAGAGAGAGAGAGAGAGAGAGAGAGAGAGAGA
>CALSCP010001980.1:83151-105515 GCA_943704425.1 Ministeria vibrans ATCC 50519
ATTTCGTCGCTCTTTGAGACCGCTCTTACTGCTGCGACGCACGAGGAGTCGCTCTCTTTTTTTCCCCTTTTTTTCTTTTTAACTTACAGTCGACTTGGATCTTCCTTCTCCATCGCGTCCTCCAAATAACTAATAAACGTTAGTGCGTCGCAAGGGACAAGGCGACGCAGTGAATGAGAAAAAAGTGTTATTGTTTGATTTTTGAAGATGGATTTTATCCTCTGCAAAATACAGTGCAGGGACAGTGCAGGACTCACTGCTCGCCAACTGGACGCCAGTCACGTGGGTCATCAAGAGTTTTAACGCTCAGTTGATTACAGTCACGTACACATAACAAACGAAAATCTGAATCAGAATGTGTTTGCTGCAGTTGTGACGGAGATGCCCATCTCTCTCTGTTGACTGTTCAAGTAAAATATCAATTGGTGCACCGGAGACTGCCGTGTACAGGGTCTACCTGACTACCTGTGCCTCCGTGCATTCTTCTCATGGGTGTATCAGTGGGTCAATGGGCTTCTTTTGGGACATTCTCGTCTGGAACTGAATTATCTACTCTGCTCTTTGTTTGTTTTGTATATAGTTTTGTTTTGACATTGAGTGCAGCTCTCGATTCTATATTTATTTGTTGTTGATGCTGGTGAATGTATCATGAATAAATGGGTTGTATTCTTCTTTCTTCTATTTTATTTTCATAAAAATATTATAATAATAATAATTATATGATTTATATCAATTTTTAAAATATCATTATTTCTACCCCGCGATGTCAGGTTACGCTGGCGGAGGGTCGGCCGCCTCGTTGACAGCCGACCTGGACGAGAGCTCCTTTCTACGAACAGGAGTAAGCGCTCTTCTGTCTTCCATTTCCCCTCTCGTCCTCTCGTCCTCTGCCCTCGCCCCCCTTCGCTTGCCCGCTCTCTCTCTCTACCTCCACCTCCACCTTGCCCTCCCCCCCCACTCCATTCCTACGCCCTTTGCGTCTTCTCCGTCGACTTTACCTCAATTCTCCAAAAAAAAAAAGACTCATGATCGCATTCGGACACTCCCGTCGTCGTTCACACCTTGCCTCCGTGTGCCCCGTTGGCTTTCGTGTCGCTTTCAGCTCCCCGCACAGGCCCTATTTTTTTTTTGTTTACAAAGCTTTTGTCTTTTTCGTGTACAACAGGATCTCTTTTCACTCGTCCTCTCCGACGCCGCGGCTCCACCAAGCCAAGCACACTCCGCACCCCATGCATCAACAACTTCCCAGGGGCCCACGTCGCTTTCGTCGCGCATGAAGAGCCGTAGCGGTGCGTACGGCCACGACAAAGAGCGCAGCGGTTCCTCGTCGTCCCTGCGCGAAGCCAAGTACTTCCTGAAAGCGGACGGATTCGCCGACAAGCGCTGCTCCATCACCCAGACTCACACCGAGGTGCGGATTGCTGCGTGCGTGCGGGGTGCACTCTCAGCGACGCATTCACTGTCCTCACTCCCTTCTCTTTGCATCGTAGGGCGAAGTCCCTGACAGTTTCTTCGAGTGCATCTTTGAGTTTTATCGCGCCGCCTCCGTCCGTGCCGTACAGGCCTCGTCCAACCCAGTGTCGGGAAACCCCCGTCGCTCCATTTTGTACGGTCATGCCGTACAGATTCTCCACGCAAGCTCTCGCAAACTCATTGCCTGTCTCGATTCTAAATGCGACGTGGAGTCGCTGGACCTTCAAGTGGGCCTTGTCGACCCCAACACTGGTAAACAATCGTGTCATTTCTCACCTTTACTCGTACTGACCCTTTTGTTTTGCAGCCGGTCGCAACACTTGGTTTCGCGTCCAGCCAGGCTCAAAACAACGATCCGAAGGTGAAAAGGTTCGTCTTGGTGACGACATTTACCTCGTGTCCATGTCAGCAGAACGGTACACAAAAATACAAAGACACAGTCATAATAATAATAATTATAATAATAAAATATAATGACGTACAATATCAATATTAATTTTTTTTTGTATGTGTGTAGCTACTTGTTCATGTACTTCTCGAAGAAAACACGTAAAATTCAGGCAGGGCTGTCGTCACAACCCATCCACGGACTGCCTCGTCATCTCACATCTGCAGGCGCTCCTTCAGGTCCCCCCAGCGACGTCTTTGATTCAGCATCAGCAGTAGCAACAGCATCGGCTGCGACACCAACACCCACAGCAACGACTTCGGGTGCCGCTGGTGCGTCGTCGTCGGCTACCGCTGGCACCACCAATTCGGCCACCTCAGAGGAAACCATCTGGCTGCCTAAACCGTGCGTCTCGTTCAACAAGACCCTCTGGCGCGTCAGTCCCTTTTGTACAGTGCGCGGTCGACAGGCACAGCTCTTCCTCAAGGGTGGCGATGTTGTGCGTATGGTCCAGAAACACACAGACGATTATCTCGCTGTCATCGACGACGCCCTTGCCAACCCCTCCCCGTCCACTACCGCCACAAATCCAACCGGTTCATCTCCAAATCCAGCACAGTCCTCTCCCTCTTCAACCGCTGCCGCTGCAATTGGAGGAGGTGGTGGCGGTGGCTCACCGGCCTTGCCAAGTTCATTTTCCCGCTCGCAACTGCACGCTTCCTTCTCGGAGACGGGCACCACACAACCTCGCTCCTTCGGCTCGTTGCGCTTTTCTAGCATTGCCCACACTCACTCTCCCTCAAACATGGTACCTCTCAGTCGTGACTCGACTTCAAGTGACTTCATGTCGCAGCTCAAGAGCCCTCCTCCGGTGGCCGCGTCTCCCGCCCCCGAATCAGGCCACTTTCAACCACCTCCGCGTCAAGCGTCCGCTCCATCCATTCTTGCCTCTCTTAAAGCGCATCAAACCCATCATCATCAGCAACAACAACAACAACAACAACAACAACAGCAGCAGCAGCAGCAGCAGCAACAACAGTACTCACACACACCAACTCGGTTTCATCCGCCACCTCTCTCGCGCCAAAATTCGCAATGGTCTGCCTTCGGTAGCTCCTCTCAGTTCGAGACCCTTTCGACACTCGCTCCAGTTGCTCCGTCTGCTACTGTTGTCTCCCACATCACTCCCATTGTTGGACGCTCCGTCTGTCTTCAGCAACAGCATCAAGCCGAAGCAAACACCTTTTGGCGCGTCGAACTATCGCACGCACAATGGGGTGGCGCCTTTCTCAGCTGGAACACTCAGTTTCGCCTGCGCAGTATCACCACTGGCGAGTACCTCGCCTTCATTCCCGGCGACACCGTCGGTCGCGGTCGCTTTGCCGTAGTGCCCACCAACAAGAGTGATCACACGCTTTTCTCGCTCTATTGTGAGTCCGATCAGATGGACGGTCAGGCTGGCGGCCACTCTGGGGCGCCTCAAGGCTTTGCAGCGAGTCTCGCTCCCGCCATGGCTCGTCCACACCATCACTTTTCCGAGCGCGACTCCTCCGGCATGGGCGACGCCGCCATTGAGATCAGCGAGTCCATCGTCTTCTTGCGCATCAGCGCCTTTGCCGCGTGGGTCCACGCCGAAGAGCCCGACGTAGACCACGCCGACAAAATAGGGGGCGCCGTCGACGACGATAGCAGCTCGTCGGGCACTCGCACTCCAACTCCCTTTGAGAGTGTCGACGAGCCCCAAGCGCCTTCGTCTATGTCACCCCACGGCGTCGATGACGTTACTTTCAACTCTGTTACCGGTGCTGCTGGTAGCAGCAGCAGTTCTGTGAGTGGCGGCGGTGCCGCGGCGGCTACTGCCACCACAGCGTCAAATCGTACAAACGTCTCCTTGCCTCCCTTTGGTCCATCGTCAACCACCGCCATGAATCATTCGGCGGCCGAAGCGGCCGTGCTCGACCCAGCAAGCGCTACGGCCGGTGGAGCTGCCACGCAAGTGCAGCTACATCATCGCCGGGTACGCATGCTCTTTGCACGACCTCGATCGCACATGGACGACGCCATGGGACTTATTCGCGTGCTTGAGGCAGACGTACGCGACGCCACCATGATGAAGACGTGCAACGACTGTCTCGTGTCTTTTTGGGAAAAACTTCAAGTCGAGTCGCTCACCGAAACCAACTTGCGTTCTCTGCGCTCCTTCCTCAGTCGCATGCTGCCCTACATGGGCGGCGACAAGACCTCGGCCGAGGAACGCGCCTCTATCGTCAGTCGTCGTCAGGCGCTTTTTCGCCAACAGAATCTCATCGACTGCACCGTGGCCGTCATTCTTCATCCCCTGTCGAGCTCCGACAACCCTTTCAACCTGGTACCCGACAAGGATCTTGACGAACACTTGCCGCCCCACTCGGGCTCCGGTCGCAAGGGCTACAAACGTGTCTGGGACGACACCTTTCGCATGCTCTACAAACTGTTGGCACTCGTCATGCGCCAGAACCGCGTCAACTCAAGCTACCTTGCCATCTCGGGTCACCTCAATGAGCTCCTCTCGAAACTTGGCGACAACTCAGGCGTTCTCGAACTCCTCCAGGAAGTCGTGGTTCATCGCGAGGTTAGCCAGCGCATCCATGGCGAACATGTGCGCTCTCTCATCGACTTGCTCGACAAGAACGGCCGCGACTGGCGCATCCTGAACATCCTCTCGACCCTGTGCGAGTGCGATGGTCGTGCCGTGCGGCACACCCAGAGCCTTGTTTGCAACGAGCTGCTCAATCGCGAACGCTTCACCAATTTGCTCTTTACCACTCGTGTCGTACCCTACATCGAGACCATGCGTTCGAGTCTCTCCGTCGGCGCTCACACCTCGTACGGTGGTAGCCGCACCAAGTGGTGGTTTGCCTGTCGCATTATCGAGTCCCTCGGCGAGTTTCCTCCGCCGCGCATCGGCTGGATGGGTCAGCGCTACTCGTCTCAACCGGCGGCCGGTCGTGGTCTTGGCGACGATCCCCACTCCATTGGCTTTGACGGCCAGTTTGTCTGGTTTGCTGGCATCCCTTACAGCTGCTTTCCCGAAGAAAGCCCGCCTTTGAGCAGCAGCAACGCCGCCGCCGAACCATCCGCGTCACACTCCACCTCGACCGACTCGCCTCTGGATAGCAACCGCGTCGACTTTTCCGAAGTCGAAGTCGAAGAAGACGGTTGGGTGCCGCGTGCTCTCACCGTCGACGACGTTGTCCTCTGCTTTGTAGATTTCCTCGAGGACACCTTTGTCTTCAGTTGCAACGGTCGCTACTGCTCACGTGTCATCAAGGGTGCCCAGACCCTCACTCCCGTTTTCCCAGGTGCCTCACTTCCTCACGCTGCTCAGTGCCTCTTCAATTTTGGCAGCCCAGGCCAGCTTTGCGAAGGCTACCATCCCATGGCCGATGCTAACGACAGTGTTGGCGAGATGCCGCCACTCACCATGGAACTCAGCAAGAACGCGGGCCAAGAAATTGTCCCTCCCAACGGCGAAGCAAACTACCGCTTCAGACTCAACGGACCCCGTAGCGTCGCTCTCTCTGCCGGCTACGTTCCCAAACCCGTCGACACAAGTCAGGTCAGTATTGAAAATAATAATAATAACAATAATTATAGCAACAACAATAACATAACAACAACAACAACAACAACAACAATTGTGATAATATTAAATTAATATAATAATAAAAATATTTCATCAGCTTGCTCAACAACACTCACACTCCTCTACGAATTTGATAGGTTCAAATCAATCCGTTGATCGAGTCACTGCGCGAATTCATTGCGGAGAATATCCACGAGGTGTGGTCACTGAACAAGATCAATGCGGGCTTCACGTGGGGACCAAAGCGCGACGATGTCAACAAGAAGTCGGTCTGTCTCATTCCTTATGATGAACTGCCCGACAGCGAAAAGGCCTACGATCGTGACATGGCGTTTGAGATTCTCAAAGTCATCTCGGCCATGGGCTTTCGCATTGACGCGTCGCGCATTGTGCCCGACGACCAATTGCCACGCATTAATGACGCGCCCATGCTTGAGAATGGCTACCAACCGCGACCCATTGACTCGCGTAGCGTTCGTCTCACACCCACGCTGCTCAGCCTCACCGAACGACTCGCTGAGAATGCCCATGACAAATGGGCCGAGGGTCGTCTCAGTCAAAACTGGTCCTTTGGTTTCTCGGCCAACAGCGAGCAACGTCAAAATCCCAATCTGGTTGCCTACAAGCACCTCTCACCCGAGTCAAAGCACGCGAACCGCGCCACCGTGCTCGAGACTATGCAATCGCTTGTGCTCAAGGGCTTTTCCATCCTCCCGCCCGAGAACACCAACGAGCGTGCGGCAACTGTGCTCTCGCACGCTGCTATTCGCTCCAAATCTTCTGAAATGCGCACCTTTTGCATGTCGTCTAGCTGTGGCGTCACACAGGGCCGCTGGTATTACGAGGTGTTACTGCTTACGGACGGCAACATGCGCTGCGGCTGGTCCGTTTACCACGACTCACCGCCCCACAACATGGTGGTCGGTGACCACGCTAGCTCGTTTGCCTTTGATGGCTACCACGCGCTCAAGTGGGGCGATGACTCGTCAAGTGCGTTTGGTGTCGAGTGGAAAAAGGGTCAGGTCGTCGGCTGTCTGCTTGATTTGGAGTCACGACGCATTCAGTACACGCTTGACGGTCACCTCTTGCGATCGGCGCACGAGTCGGCGCACGCCGGCGAGGCCACGACCACCGACATTGCCTTTACTGGCTTCCGCATCCCACCCAATGGATTTGTTCCCATGATCTCGCTGGGTGCTGAGCAGTGCGTTGAGGTGGTCTTTTCGCGTGAGGACATGCGCGCAATGGACGGTTTTGTCATTCAAGAGGGCTACGAGACATTTGTCGAGCGCTCCGTTGGCGACGTTGCCATGCTCTACGCGGCACCCATGCCCAAGTTTGTCAATGTTATGCGCGACGACGGCGAGACTCTCGCTGGTCCACGCCTCCAGACAGTTGACTACTGCGATGACCGCGCCTGTCCTCTTACCGTGTCCGTCGATCAGGGCAAGGACTACGCGTCCTTTGTGGTGAGCGATACCACACAGGAGTTCTTTACGCGCAGCGGTTCCTCGGCCATGTCCATCATGCGCACCAACATGGGGCTGTCGTGGCGCGAGACGGGCCGTGTTTACTTTGAGATTGAACTGCTGCCGGGTCAGGATGAGACAATGACGAAGTGTGGCGTGGTGACGTCGTCCTTTATGGACGTCAACGTCGAGCCGGATATGCTTCACTGCTCCGTCATCTCGTGCGGCTCAATCACAGCCAATCGTCGTCGCAAACGTGCCGTCGGCAGCAGCATGACCATTGGCTGCATTGTCGACTTTGGTGCGGGTCACTGTCGCTTCACCTCAAACGGCGAACTTCTCGAGGACGAGCGCTTTATTGTGCCTCTTCATCGCTCCACACGCATCCTTCCCGTCGTCGCTTTTGAGCCAACACAACAGCAGTGCTTGCGCTTCAACTTGTGGTCACCCAATGCGCTCGTTCACAACGCCCTCCCACTTCTTCAAGCGCTCTACCCAACGTTGCCCCGTCAGTGGTTTGTCGAGCACGGCGTCCCGCATCGTCTGCAACTTCAGTTGCTCACGCCCACCCTTCTCAAACATGTACACGCACCTGGCGCCGTCAGTGTGCGCGTACTTACCCCCGCCGAGTTGCTTGCCTTCAATGCTGACGATGACGACGACGATGACGATGATGAGGACAACTCCGACATTGATGCTGAGCTCTTGATTCGCCGTGCGTCCAGCGATAACGGAGAAGACGCATCAAGTTTGCGCTCGCAAAGCACAGGACCCGCGGCGGCCATGACAGGCGCGTCCAAGGGTACTGCTGGCAAACTGAGCGACAATGAGGATGAGGATGGTGATGATGATGATGGTGGTGGCAGTGACAGTGGACGTCGCGGGAGCAAGGAGGACATTCTCATTGGCAAGGAGGTGCTTGTCATGTGTACGTCGGACTACGAGACGCAGGCGGCTGGCTGGGGCGGAAGCAAGTCGGTCCTGGTGATGACGGGCGAGAACCAGTACTCGACGGACATTGTGTCTTTCTTTGGCGAAGACACGGGCAACTCGCTGAACAGTAACGTGCTCTTTTTGCGCGAAACCCTTCAACTCTTTTCGCGTCTCTGCTCGGGCAACAACAACGCTGCTCGTCGCTGCATCTCCAACATTGTTGACGAAGAGCAACTGTGCTTTTGCATCAAGATGGACGGCCTCCCTATGCAACTGCGCACCTCCTTTGTGCAGCTTCTCATTGCACTCCACGTCGACTCAGACCCTATGTCGGTCTCCATGCGTGATCGCTACATCATCGGTCCCACCACGACGCCTGACGAGTGGCTCGAGCGTCGCTTCAGTGACCACGCATGGGATCGTTCCTTTGTCGACGGCCGTACTTTGTCCACCAAGAACCCCTTTGGGCGTCACTCACCTACACTGGGCCAACGACGTCCCTCGAAGCGCCTTGCCAACTCGCGTTTGTATGTTGGTCGCTCTGCATTCGACCAGAGCCGAGCTCAGTTTGTCAGTCGTGCTCGCATTGTGCTCTTCCCGTCCCTCAAAGAGTACATTTTGCAGTCGCTCACGAGTCGCCTACGACGTGCCCGTCGTGACCTCGAAGTCGTGCTGCACGAAGAGGAATTTGTTGTGTCGCTCATTCAGCTGACTGACCGTCTTTTTATCAAGGGCCACCTCGACGACGTCTACGTGCGACGGGTGCTCGAGGTCATTGACCCGGCCGTCTTCAACTCCTCTGCGTACGTCCAGAGTTCTGTCTCACGCGTGAGCTCTGCCGCATCCATGTCGACTCCCGTTCGCTCATTCAGCAACACCTCGGGCGCAGGCATGCCGCCACTCAGCTCGTCGGCTTTCTCAGCGTCAGGCTCACCCCCAGCGCCATCGTCGTCCCCTTCGCCGCCTTTGTCCCCCTCTTCTTCTTCTGCTGCTGCTACTGCTTCGTCTTCTGCTTCCACCAATACTGCTGCTGCTGGTGGTGGTGGTGGCGCTTCTTCTACTGTGCCATCATTTTCGTCCTCGCCCGGCGCTTATGCGAGCGTACCGTTTGAGACGGTGGGGCTTGCCCAGCTAGACCTGGGCGAGGACCTCAAGTTGCAGCTGTGCAACTTTTTTGGGCACCTCTGTGATCATTTGCGCTGGCGTCGTCTGCTCAACACGCTGCACAAACTTGACTCGTTCCGTCACAAGCAGCTTGTCGACTCGGCCGGTGCCACGTCGGGTTGCTCCACTTCCTCTGTGGCCTCGCCGTACTCCAAAGTCGAGTCGAGCTTCAACATTCCATGGGCATCCTCGAGTCGTCCGTCCGTTCCATCGTCGTCATTGAACCCGAGCCGCATGTCATCCTCGTCGACTGCGACACCGAGTGGTGTCTGGCGACCCCAACGCCCCACCGTCAACCAGAAGGACCAGATCCAGCGAGCAGTGCGGGACATGGACGATCCTGACTTCATGAGTCTGCACGCAACCATTCTTGCTTCGTGTATCCGCAGCGCGCTCGCCGACGACAGCACCAACGCCAGCGGCTTGGTCAACACTCGTCCCACCACAGCACCCCACAGTCACAGTCGTGCTGGTGTGTCGTCGCCTGGCGGTCGTCACAGCCCCACTCCAAGCAAGCTGGCCATTCACAACGCGAACATGCACACTACAGCGATGCCGAGCACCGCTCACTCTGAGGCCGGAGTCTTTGCAACTGCCGCAACCAGTGCCTCTGGTGCTGTCAGTAGCGATGGTCACGCTCGCGTGTCGTCTAGTCATGCCGGTGATGCGGTTGCTCCCAGCCAGATGGGTCGCTCGTCGACGACGCTGAGCATGCGCGAACGATTGCGCAATCTCATGTGGGGCAGTGGCACGCGCTCTGCATCGTCAACCGAGTCGCTTGCGGCGGCAGGCACGAACGCCACCGACGCAAGTGGACATGGCGGTACCACTCGTGTTCAACAAGGTTCCTGGTTCGACGCCAACTCACCACGCATCCACAGCTTTGTGCGTCGCCTCATGCTGCGCTGGACCGACGAGGAAATTGCCGATGCGCAATTGATCAACTCGTGTCACCGTCTTCTCTATCGCCAGTACCACCAGGTGGAGGAGCTCATGACGGCACTGCAGGGCGTGTACTTTGTTGAGGACGTGGGCGACGTTGAGGCTGTCTACGCCATGGTTGAGGAGCTGCGCGAGCTCAACAATGTGCGTCTCGACGATGCAGGCTGCACGCGCTGTCTTCATCTGCTGAGCGAACTCAAGGTCAAGTCGTACGACAATTTGCTTGGTTGCAACAGCAGCAAGCAAGGAATGCTTGCGGCGCTTGGCGCTCACGATGTGGTGGTTTCGTGCATGCGCAACCTACTCTCGTCGGATCATCTCACGACAAGTGGCTCGCGCGAGCACGAAATGCAGTTTGTCTCGCAGCTTGTGGTCATGCGCGACTCGCCTTTGATCAAGTCAGACATGCGGTTTGTGCACTGGCGCAAGGCCGTGAGCAACGTCTCCAAGCAATTTGGCCTACCGGTTGAAATACTCTTTGAGGACCGTGACAACAACGAAGAGACAACGTCGTTTCGGCGCTCCGTCGCTCAGGTCATTGCCGGCACGACACATCAAGGTGGTGACAAGTCGCAGGTAGCAACCTCGACGATGGCAGCAGCGGCAGTCGCTGCGGCGACCAGTAGCAGTGCGAGTGCCTCCCCGACAACAACAACAACAACATCATCCTCATCCGGCGAGAAGCTTCCGCCCTTTCTTAGCAAGCGCACCGGTACCGTCGACAGTGGCATGTTTGCGTCGCGCGACAAGGAACCGTCGCCGGCGCCGTACGCTCCCGAGACTGGCTCGCTCATGTCGCTGCGCAAGATGCGCTCACAGCCGCATCTGTTGCGTCGCACTTCGGTAGTGTTTGCAACACGTGCCGAGTCAGTGCATCGCGTGTGCGTCGAGGCATACCGTCTTGCCGGCTGTACCACCAGTCAGCAGCAGGCGGCCATGCTGAGCAAGTCATCGGAGTGCCTCACACACCTCATGCAACGTTTGGCGCCCGTCCCCAACGCTCCCAACGCCTACCTCTTTGGCGGCAGCGAAGCACACCGTGTCATGCAAATGTGTTGCGAGTTTCTCGCACAATTTTGCCGACGCAACCCGGACAACCAGCGCGCTGTCTTTCGCTACTTAGGCTTCCTCTCGCAGCACATTGGCGTCGGCATCAACGTTATGTCGGCACTTATGGAGATCATTCGCAACAACACCGACTTGTGCAAGCTGCTGGGCGAGCCTCAAATTGACCAATTCATCTCGCGTATGCACCTGAGTGTCCTCAATGGTGTTTACGAGATTGGCTACCTCGACTTTTTGCGCCACTGCGTCGTCGTCGACGGCCTCACGCTCGACTCCAACGCCGCCATCCTGCTCAAGGTCCTTGTCAAGAAGCCTGAGTGTCTTGTTCTCTTTAGTGGACAGGCAGTTGAGCGTGACAACGAGATTCGTCGTCAGCTCACGGCAGACGATGTGACAAGTCGACGTCAGCTAACGGGGCGCGCCGGCTATCACGTCGCTCTCGTAGGTCTGTTGGCGCGCTGTGCACCCACGCGTGCCAACACCAACGGCGATGCGACGGACGGATCGCCGCAGAATGCGACCGACAATGGCAGCGGTGGTGGTAGTGGTAGTGGTGGTGGCGGTGGCAATGGCAATGGCGGCGGTGTGGGGAGTGGAGGCGCTGGTGGTCGTAGTGGTGGCGTTGGCGATGAAAGATATTTGCGGGACGACGCTGGCTTGGAGGCAGACGCACGCGAAGACGCCGATGAGGGCATGCCGAGGGCGTCGCGCAACGGTGGTGTGGGTGGAGGACTCGATGGTGGTGATGACCGCGGTGTTAGAGCTCGTGGTGGCAGTGGCCTGAGTGGTTTTGGGCGTGGTCGCAAGCGCACGCCAGCTGGCTCGGCATCGGATAAGGGTCGTGGAGGCGCTGAAGATGATCTAGCGTCCGAGGCGACGGCAACTGGTGCCGCTGTGGACATTTTGTCAACACCCATGGCGTCGGCCGACTCGTACGGCACCGACACTGAGTCGGCACGCTACATTTTGCGCTCGCTCATCAGTCTGGCCGATGTCAAGGCAGTTCTTTGTGGTGTCAAGGACAAGACAGGTACGACACTGCGACTGCCGGGCTTTGTGCGTCAGCCCTTTTTCCTTTACCTTCGCCAAGTGTATGGCGTTCACAGCCGTTCGTTGTTTTTGCGCCTGCTCAAAGACTCTATCTTTGACGACATGCGCTGCGTGGCGACGGCGGGTGATCTGCGCGAGGGTGACGACAATGCAAGCTACGTCTTTGAGGACCTGCTCCCCTTCATTTCGTCGTCGGCGCACTTTTTGCGAAACGCTGAACAAGAGTCAACTACCATTGACAGTCTACTGCACTTGTGCTACGAGCTGGCCAAGGGCAAGACGGACAAGCAGACGCTCGCCGTCACGGAGTGCCTCATTGCGCTGACCAAGGTGGTGCGTCCAAGCATGTTTGTGCGTCTGTTGCGCAAGTTCTCAAGTGACCTACGCACCCCCAAGACGGTCACACGGCTCATTCTCAAGGTGTGCTTCTCGTACTACGAGCGGCACTCGTCGTACTTTGGACACGTGGGTGATCGCCAGTACGGCTTTGCCAATGCCGAAGAAAAGGTTGTGGCGCAGTCACTATTCCATCGCTGCTACGTCCTCGTGCAGTCCATCTACTTGCCACAGGGCCGCAGCGACTTTTGTGATTTCCGTCAGGATGCCGTCATGGCACTCACGGCCATTGCATGTGCCCTCTCGCCCGACTGTGGCTGCAGCGATGAACTGATCAACGCCTCTAGCATTGGTCTCGACTGGCTCCCGGGGGTGCGCGCCAGCGACACCAGGTCCGACTCGGCGTCATCGGCGTCGGGCTCCGCCTCGTCTCTGAACGTGGACGTGGCGTCCAATTTAGCTTCGACCGTCACGTCCACGTCCACGTCCGCTCGTGACTCTGCTGCTGCTGCAAGTGAAAGCGGTGGTGACGATGAGGTGGGCTCGTCGGGACAGCAAGGCTCGTCGTCGCAGCTGGGCTCGTCGGAAGAGCCAACGGCCGAGGTGGCGGCTGCCGCTGCAAACAAGTATGTGCCTTCACCGGTGGACACGAGCGACGTGGAACTGACCAGCGAGCAGATGATTGTGGTGAACTTGATTGCCGAGCACTTGCACGACACGTGGGCGAAGAAACGGCTGAGCGAAGGCAAGCGCTATGCGCCGCGCTCGTCCGACACCACGCACAACCTACTGATACCCTTTGGCTGTTTGCCCGAGGCGGCGAAGCACGAGAATGTGTCGACGGCCGAGGAGGCAATCAAGATGGTGAAGAAGCTTGGCTATGTGCTGGTGAAAACGAAGGAGTCGGCAAAGTCGACTACCATGCTGCGTCGCATGGGCAGCGCCTTTGAGTTTGCAGAGTCCAAGGAACTCGATGAGAAGGCTCTCTTCAAGTTTGCGGCTGCGTACCAGCCGGATCCAGTCGACCTCGACAAGATGCCGCTGAAGCGTGACATTGCGGCTATGGCTGAGCGCATTGCGGAAAACGCTCACGAAGTGTGGTCGGCGAACAAGGTTAAGGCGGGCTACACGTACGGGCCGGTGCGCTGCGACGTTAACCCCAAAAAACACCCGCAACTGCTTCCGTACGATCTGTTGTCGGATGGCGAGAAGTCGTACGATCGCAAGCTGAGCCAAGACACGCTCAAGCTGATTGCTCTTCAGGGCTACAGCATTCACGCCGACGAGAGCGGACTGCAAGGGTCCGATTTGCGCAACTCGTCGCGTCGTTTTGCCTGCGTCATGTTCAACATGATCACCGATTCTATCAACATGACCTTTCAGACACGTAACGCCACTACCTTGATGCACGACGCTGCCATGACCAGCGATCAGATCCCGACGCGACGTGCCACTATCTTGACAAGTACCACATCGCGCAGTTCGAATCCGATGCGCCAGACGAAAATGCACGACACGACCGACAGCGGCACGCCTGAGTCTATGGCGTCGTCCACGCTGCGACTGCGCGCCGACTTTGTCCTGGACGTTGTTGTTGCCATGCTGCTCAAGTACTTTGTGACACATCGCAATTACTTTGCAGGACTGACACTCAAGTTTGTGTCGAGTCAGGAGCGCGCCGCCGCCGAGCGAGTCTTTGACATGCTTCTTTTGTGCATGAACGAGAACATGTGCACCATCCAGTCGCCCTCAACTGACCTGCTCACGACAATAGCTGTCGACTCGGTGCACCCGGTACGTCGCGGCAGCGCGCCCGTACTTCCCGTCAAGGTGCCCGTCTCCTCTTCCTCCTCCTCTCAAGCAGAACGACTGCTCCCGTCACCCGTCGTCACTCCTAGCGCGGACACGACGATGACTGAGTCTGCATTTTCAGACGCCACAACGGCAGGTACTTCTGCGACATCAGCAACGGCAATGGCCCCTCCGGCTTACGAAGAGGTTGCGACAGGGGTGTCTTCGGTGGGAGATCGTGCGCGCCGCTCGTGGGCGCGCAAGCAAGAGACCATGTCGTCGATTGCCTCGCATCTCAAGGCTGCTCCCATACGTCGTGCTGCGTCTCAGGCGGCACGTTGGAACGAGGTTCGTGCCCTCAAGACGTGCCGCGACTGTCTCTTTGCCATTGCAGGCGCCCTTGATCGCGACGCCGTGGCCAAGCACCTGGCGGACTTCACCTTCCTTGTCGCTCGCATGGTTGACGTGCTGCGCACCTCACAAAAGTCTCAAGCGACCACTCTTCTCTCTGCGTCACCCTCGATGGAGAATCCCACTGCACGCTACGTCTTCTTTGTTGTCATGCCTGTGCTCTCGTCGTTTTGCCAGCGCTGGCAGACGCAACTGCGATCGGTCGAAGTAAGCACTGCCGAGAGCCAGCAACATGCGAATACAGGCACAACAGCGAGTGGTACTGACAGCACAGCTACCGCAGCGACAGCAGTGCCGACATCCCCACTTTCCACGTCGGACACTTCTTCACGCTGTGAGTCTCCCTCGCTGGTTGCCGCCGACCTATCAGCGATTGTGACCAAGCTGTGCACACTCTTTGAGCACATTGGACGCGCCGCCGATCTCATTATTGAGTCGTCGGTGACCACACAGACCCGCAGCTACCACCGACGTGCTGTGGGCCTGTGTCTTGGGTCGCTTGCCGAAGCGCTGCCACTTCGCATGCTTGTGCCGCTGGTAGACAACTTCATGGACACGGGTGAGATTGTGAGCAACTTGCGTCTTCTCGCCGTGGAGGAGAACAACCTGATGGCACGTGCCGCCATGGAAGTGAAATTGGCGCCGGTCTGCGCTTTTTTGGCGCGTCGCGCTGCACTCCATCTGAATGGCACGGAGACAGAGGCGCGGCGAGGTAGCTCGACGACGATGATTGTGTCGTCGACCGCAAGCGAGCCACCCAGGACGCCCAAGGCGCGTCCCAAGTGGTCGCACACGAGTGCGCGTCTTCAAAATCTCATTCAGCCACGCACCGGCACTGACAATGACCCCAAGCTGCGTCGCTTTAGTGTGTTTGATGCAGGACGTGCGGACGGCTCGGCGGTGGAGGACGAGGAGGACGAGGAGTGGATGCCAGCAGAGGCGACCGAGAAGCTTCGTGGACTGCTGCACACGACACTTGAGTGTCTCTTTCACTTGCAGTGTGATGAGGCAGTTCAGCGCAGCGAGTTTCAGTTGCAGTTCTACAGCAACTGTGCTTGTCGCGTGGTACCCAGTGCCAGTCATGAATATGTGATGGAACAGATTGTAACAGTGGTGCGCGCGCGTGCGGTTGCAGCTCTTGCGGCCATTCGCGAGTCGTCACTGATTGGACCGGAGGATGCGAATGCACGGGAGCGTATTGTCACGTTGCGTGATCTCAAGCAGCGCCTATGCACCGAAATGAACGTGTACCTGCGCGCCTTTTGTCGCCATGTCGATGCACATCGTGAGCTGTGGGCCCAAGTGCCTTCTGCCGAACCGGAACGTGGCGATTTTTTTGCTCTTTTTTGCGACCTGGCGCGTCTTTTCAAATTGCGCGTTGGCGACCGTCTGGCGCCTAGTCTGCGCGACGCCATCAAACGTCTTTTGCCGGCGTACATGCGTGAGTTCCGCAAGTACCGCATTGGACGACTGGTAAGTCACTCGACGTCAGCGAGCGAGGAAGAGATTGAGATGGAGGCGCTGCGCATGGTGCGGCTCGGTGCCACGGACGATACCCTGTCACCGCCCAGCGCGACGCCTCAGTCGACGCCTCTGCGTCCCAAGGCCTTTGTGCGCCTGCGACCGACCTTGTCATTGACACCCATGGGCGATGCCCAATTTGCGGCAGGTCGAACTCGCCGCACTTCGACAGTGCCTGTCATCAATCTGTCGGGCGACGACGAGACGAGGACCCCCTTGCTCTCATCTGCTGCTGACATTGATGCGAGCAGCAGTGGCGTGTCACCGATCTCTTCCAAGTCGGGTGGTGATCCGACGGCGTCGGCACGGTTTTCCTCGTCGGGTGGTGCGGGCTCTTCCGGTGGTGACAGTGTGGACACGAGTGCTGATGCTAGCTCAGGTGGAGGAAGCGGTAGTGGTGGTGGTGGTGGTGATGGTGATGGTGGACGATTCAGCCTGTTGCGCGGCTTCCGTCGCTGGCTGAGCTGGCCACGCAAGACAGATACGAGCAACAGTGCGTTGGAGCAGGCGATTCAGATGGAGAGCGATGCGACTGAGAAACTTGTGCTTCTCGTGAGTGTGTTGCGCCGTTTGCAGGAGAGTACGACGAGCAGCACGAGTGTATGGGGTCGCTCGCGACTGCGCTGGCACCATCTGCACCGCTTTGGACGCATCAGTGTGATGTTGCGTCGCCATGCGATGCTGCTCAATGTGAATTTGGTGGAGCAGAACAAGAGCCATGTGATTATGAACGAGCTTACAAAAATGTACGCGCAGCTGTACTTAGCCCCGCTGGAGGCACACGGCCGTGAGAGTCTCATGGAGGACTTGCGCTATCTGGCAGATGAAGGACCGCAGGAGCGAAGCAAGTTGATGCAGTTGACGGGCACGGCCGAGTCGACGACGCTCGACGAGCTGTGTGCGCCCGATCGTGTGCGTCTGCAGACACTGGTACAGACCTTTTTGCGCGGGCCCCTCTCAGACGCGGCGACCTTTGACCGACAGCTGTACATCAAGTTGGTGGCGGTGTTGCGCGAGTCGTGTGACTCGATTGAGATTCACGATGCCGAGGAGGACGACGCGGACGGGGGCGATGTGTTGCCGAGTGCTTCGGCGCGCAAGGACAACACCGAGGAGGAGCGCTTGAAGCAACAGCTTGTGTCGCGACAGGAGCATCTTAAGGACCGGTGTGTGCCCGAGGCGATCATTTCCCTGATTTCTCTCAGTCGAGGACAGCCCAGTGCCGTGTTGCACCAGACGCTCAAGTTTGGCATTTCGCTGCTGCGTGGCGGCAATGCGTCGGTGCAGGAGGCGATGCTGAGCGACCTGACGCGACGACGCGACGTGGCCTTTTTTGCGGCACTGACGGATCTGGTGAACCGTTGTCCAGTGCTTGACTACGAGAAGTGGACGCGGCAGCAGCATGCGGCGCGTCTGAACATGCGCGTGGACGAGACAGAGCGGTCGGTGGTGGAGACGTCGGCGTTTGCGAAGGACATTTTCCGTTTTTTGCAGCTACTGTGTGAAGGACACAACCGGCAGTTTCAAGACTACTTGCGCACGCAGCCGGGCAACACCAAGACGTACAACATAGTGGTGAGCACCGTTGACTACCTGCTGCGACTGCAAGAGAAGTTCTCCGATGTGTTCTGGTTTCATCAGTCGCGTGGCGGTGCGCGTCTCAGCTTTGACGACGACGTGGCGAAGATTCTGGGCGAGACTATCGACGTGGCGATTGGGGTGTTGCGTACGCTGACGGAGTACATTCAGGGTCCGTGTCTGAACAACCAGTTGGCTCTGGCGGGCTCGCGTTTGTGGGACGCGGTCAATGGCTACCTGGTGATCATTGCGGACATGCAGCGGCCCATCTTCCATGACCGAGGCACGGTGCATCTGCGTCTGCTTAAGAAGGTGTGTAAGCTGCAGTCGTGCATGGTGACCATGTTGACGTCCATGCTGGAGGGCAAGAGTGCGCGGGTGATTGCGCGACGCATGACCGAGGCGTTGTCGGACTGTAGTGCAGCTGTTCTTGCGTCGCTGACCTTTTGCCAGACGCACATTCTGATGGCGCAGGTGGACAAGCAGGGTCTCTTTGAGGTGCTCGACCGCAACGGTGACGGTTTGCTTGCGTGGAATCTGTTTGTGCAGGTGCTCGAGGAGAATGTGGTGCTGGACGAGTCGGTGTTGACCAAGTTTGAGCAGCGCAGCACGCAGTTCCGCGGTGTGCAGGTACCCTACCAGTTTTTGGCGCACAGCTTTGAAGGGGAGGTTGCCGACATTGGCTTTCAGCTGCTGGTGCTCTTTGAGAATCTGGCGGACATTGACGGTACGGATGTGCGTCTGTCGGCGTTGCGACAGACGGCCGCGTACGATGCACTCAGCTCGCACTTTGGGCGCAATTTGGGTCGCATTGAGATTGTGCGTGAGACGGGAGTCCCTGAGCGGATTTACTTCAAGATTGAGACAGCGTGGCGCGAGCAGTTCGATCAGCCGCAGCTGTTGGAGACGAAGCGACTCTTTTTGCAGGACATGATGGCGGCACAGAAGCTCAAGTTTCATGTGTTTGTGAGCTACTGCACCGACGCCATTTACGAGATGCAGTACTCGCAGATGGTGTTTGGCGTGGACGATGGTCGTGACGGTGGCGACGACGACAGTAGCGATGTTGCCGCCGAGGGACTTTCTGCGGCGGTGTCTCGCGGAGGCAACGCATCGCTGTTGCTGGGCGGTCTTCGTGGTGTCGACGACAGTTTTGCGGGGCCAGGCGGTCGCTTTCTTGGCTCGGACGCCTCTGTGCGTCTCGCCGACATTATACAGTCGGCACGCGCGAGCCTCGCCGTGTGGCTACCGTGGTTTACGCCAGCGTTGAATGGGGCGGAGATGGGTGCCTCGTCGTCATCTGCATCGTCGCCGTTGTCGTCGTCAACGGCGACGGCAGCGGTGCCTTCAGGGTTGTCAGTTGGTGTGTCGACGAGTGTGACTGGGCCCTCTTCTTCGGCTGCTGCCGCCATTCTCAGTCGCAGCAGCGTTGGTCCTCATATGCGACGGGGCACGGGCGACTCGATCAAGGGAGTCCAGCGTGTGCCATCGTCACTTCTTGCGCGAGGTCTCGAGAAGGAAGTGGAGCGATCACGCTCGTCCGCCCCGGGTGCTTCGGGTGGTTCTGGTTCGTCGTCGGCATCGTCATCATTGTCGCCCACGCCCTCTGGCTCACCATCTCCACTGTCGCATCAGCAACGACCGTCGATGCCCCGAAGCAGCGCTGCGACATTGACGACGCGTTCGTCGTCGAAGACGTCGCTGTTGGCACAGGCACTGTTGTCGGGACGCGATCGACAGGGACGCTCGCGGTCGTCGCTTCCACTGCCGTCGGCGTTGGCGGGCGCAAGTGGGCTTGAGGAGGTTCCCGAGGCGAAAGGGACGACTGAGCACGGAGAAGACGATGATGGTGGTGAGGAGGAGGGGGACGACGACGAGAAGAAACGGTTGCGGAGGGAGGAGAAGGTGTCGTTGTTGTTGAGGAAGGGCGGTCAGGACACTGGCGGTCAGGTGAAGAAGCCCGTTGGGTTGTGGAAGAGCCTGATGGATGTGTCGTTTGGACCGACCATTCAAGTGTTGACGGTGCTGCTGTTATTTGTGTATTTGCTGTTGCGTGTGCCTGTGCGACTTGTGGTGACGCTTGTGAGGCGCATTGGTGCGTTTGTGCTCCGTGGCACGAACCAGAAGACGTTCCGATTGCAGCTTGTGTCGACTCTGGCGCGAATTTACGGTCGTGCTGGGGTGGTCGCTATTGCATGTTCGGTGCTGATCAACTTTGCGCTGTTGCAATTTACGGTGGAGGGAGTTGAGGGACTGGGGACGCTCGAGGCGGGCGGAGGGCACATGGTGGTGGCGCAGCGGACCGTGTGGGGCAAGTTGTGCGCGTTTCTTTTGGTGGTACTGCCGCCAGTGCATTTGATTGCGAGTGTGCTCATGCTCCTTGGTTTCTGTGCGCTCAAGGTGCCTGTGATTGTGTTTCGGCGCGAGAAGGAGATTGTGGAGCAACTTGAGGGAGGCAAGTGGATTGAGACGCGTCGGCCTGCTTCGTGGCTCGAGGCGCCCTTTTTCTACTTGGACCGTGCTGTGCTGCGATCGCGCTCGTTTCCCAAGGTCTACTACGACAAGTTGTGCAAGCGACGAGTGTTGCGCAAGTACGAAGGGCGCACTGGCGACAACCGTCTGGTGGCTAAGCAGCTGCTGAGTGAGTCAATCATGCCACTCCAGGCCCATCGCAATGGGAGCGTCGTGCCGGAGCAACAACGACCACTGGGGGCGCTGGGCACGGCCATGGCGACCATTGGTGAGCTGTGGGCTGTCGTGGATGGCTTTGTGCGTGGTGAAGGCTCCCGTGCGGGAGCCAATACTCTGTCACGCGATGGGAATGCGTCGAATCACAGTAGCTCGGCGGATCTGTCGGCGGCGGCTGCTGCTGCCGCTGCTACGGCTGCCGCTGCTGCTGTCGCCGCCGCCACCGCTGCCGCCGCCGCTGCAGCTGCTGCTGGCGGGGGTGTTGGATCGACGAGCTCACCGAGCAGCAGTCGACGGGGCTCGATGATCCCAGTGAGCAAGAGTGGATCCAGATCGAGTTTGGGCCTAGTCCCACCAAGTGTTGCAGCCGCTGGTAGTAGTAGTAGTGGTGGTGGTGGTGGTGGCGTGGGTGGAGTCGTAATCAGCGGAGGCATTGACGGTCATCATGGAGGCGATGGAGGTGGGGTGGGCGGTGGAACGTTGTCAGGTGCGACTGGTGCTGTTGGTGCTTCGACTACAACGGGTGGTGGTAGTGGTGGTGTGGGAATGGCCGGTGGCAGTGGTGTGGCTGGAGATGTGTTTGCTGGGGAAGGGGGTGGTGTGCAGCGTGGGGACATGCTGACGACACTGGGTCTGATGGAGGAGTACCAGCAGTTGCTGGATGAGCGACGGAAGATGCCGGTGAGCGTGTACGGGCGTGCGACGGCCATGTTGCAGTGGGTGATGGGCATTGACTGGACGTATGTGTTGTGGTGGCTGTGCACGGCCGTCACGAGCGACTCCTTTTTGTACAATTCGCTGTACGTGATTGTTTCTGTGTTGGGCTGCTACCAGCCCTTTTTCTTCTGTGCACATCTGCTTGACGTTGCCTACCGCAACAAGACGCTGCAGAATGTGCTGCGGTCTGTAACGGTAAATGGGTACCAGCTGCTGCTGACGATGATCCTGATGGCGATTGTGGTGTACCTCTACACGGTGGTTGCGTTTAACTTCTTCCGGCCGTCGTACAACATCTGTGACAACCCGTGCGAGACGGAGGAGACATGTACACAGGTGGAGCACAAGTGCCACAGCATGCTGTCGTGCTTTCTGTTCCACTTGAGCGTGGGTCTGCGCCAGGGAGGTGGCATTGGCGACGTTTTGAAGGAGATGGGCGAGGAGAACCCTAAGCACCCCTTCCGCCTCATTTTCGACGTGACTTTCTTCCTCTTTGTCATTGTCGTGCTGCTGGCCATTGTCCAGGGTATCATCATTGACTCCTTTGGCGAGCTGCGTGACACCCACAACAAGGTTATGGTGGAGCTTGACAGCAACTGCATCGTTTGCGGCGCGTCTCGCGAGGCTCTCGACAAGAGTCCTCATGGCTTTGAGCGCCACATTATACAGGAGCACAACATTTGGAGCTACCTCTACTTCTTTATGCATTTGCGGTTCAAGCCCGAGACGGAATTTACCGGACAAGAGTCGTTTGTGCACAACCAGCTGATGCAGCGGTGCTATGACTTTTTCCCGGTGGGGCGCATGGCCGAGTCAGATGCAAACGAGATGGGTGCAGGAGGAGTGAGAGGAGGGAGGGGGACGGGTGGCGACGGTACGACGACCAACACGAGTGGTGGTGGTGGAGTGCCGAGTGTTGCGACGTACGCGTCGTCGTCGCCGGCGTCCGCTGCTGCCAGGGTATCGGCTGCCGCAGGAGTCTCGACGACGGGCCGTGTGACACCGGTGAGTCAGCGCAATCTGGCGCTGCACGATCAGCAGATGCAGCAGCAGCAGCAGCAGCAGCAGCAGCAGCAGCATCACGTGGGCAGTGGCGATCATCATCATCATAAGTACGATCGCCTCTCGTCCATCTCGTCTGGTGTACTCTTCTAGAATACTTTTTTTTTGGGGGGGGGCGGTGTTACGCTGAGAGATGTATGTTATTTTGGGT
>CALSCP010001982.1:6405-16669 GCA_943704425.1 Ministeria vibrans ATCC 50519
TGTAATAATATTTTTTTACAAAAAATCTTTCAGTGCTACAACCGCCTCGACAGGCACGCGACCACGGCAGGCCTTGTAGACAGGAAGCAAAATCGCATCGTTCGCCTGCGACACTGACTGTCGCATCACCCGAAACACATCGGCGAGTTCGCGCAGTTGTGACAGACGCGCAAGTCCACCGCAAAACACACAGGCTGCAAGTACACGAGACAGCGCAACAGAGGTAGTGCCCTCGGAAAGAACGCGCGCAACGAGCTCGCCAAAAGCTTCCCCCATGAGAGCCGTACGGACCACTTGTGCAGCGTCGACGAGCAACTCGGTGCGTACACCCGCGATACGTTCGCCTGCAGCCACGAGCAACGCTAACTGTTGTGCTTGATGGGTTGACAGAGAGCCGGCATGGGTCACAAGGTCATGCAGGAAGAGAAGCACGGCGAGTGAGTCAACGGTGCCGTGCAAAAGCGACTCTTTAATGGCAGCGAGCGTAAAGGAGTCGCGTCCCTGCGAGACGAATCGACTCGGCAATGGTAGGTCGGGCGCGTCCTGAAGTGCCCCCAACTGAACGCTCGAAAACGCACCGGTGTCGCTTGCACTGAGTGCCCCTCTGAGCTGGAGGCGTACAAATGCAATCCAATCAGGGCAGGCAGTGAGCGTGCGACCAATGAGAGCGGGACGCCTCTGAACGTAAATAATGCGCGGCAACACATTGAAGGTACGCACGACAACGTCGTAGTGAAGTGGGGAACAGACACGTAGAGATGACACCATGTGAAGCTCGGGGACCAACGCGGGCGTGGGCGATGTCGCAATAAGTTTGCCCGCATGGTCGTACACTTGAAGTGGAATGGGCAGTTCAGCACCGGTGTCCACATCGAAGACACTCACGACGCGCGGCTCGCATGCGAGAACGTACAGATGGCGCATTGCTTGTACATGAGTGCTGTCGTCGTCGTGGGAAACGGTCCAGATGGGCACCACGGAACACAGCAGCGCGCCAATGCTTGCGTTGTCGGTGGCGAGCGTTTGCGTACCGCCAGCCAAGAAAAGCATGCCACAGGCCATGTGAATGCTCATTTGCACGCCATAGGCCGTGCCACCACGCACACGACTTCCAACCGTGGCGGCATTGACCACACGCCGAAGGCGTCGCACAAGTCGCAGCGTTGTCAGGTCGCCGGTGCCGGCCGCAACAAGGCTGCAGCTCAACACAAGCACCGCACCACACTGCATGAGGTAGGCGGCACTGTGGGACGTTGAGGTGCGCGACGCGCGGTCCAGCAGGACAAGTGTGTCGCGGCAAATGTCCACAAGCACCCGCAATGCGTCGACGTGCGCCGTACCGGCGTACCGCAGCGCCATTGCCAGACAGCGGCCCGTTCGCATGTTGTGCTCCGCCTCGCGCAAGGTGGCGTTGTCCGGCGACTGACCGTTGTCTTCGTCAAGACGTGCGCGAATCTTGGACGGCACCACCTGGTCGACCCAGGTGCGCGTGGGGCATATCGAGTCCCACATGATGAGCGATGAGGAGAGTGTGCGCAGGAGTAGAATGTCGGGCCGTACTGAATCCAGCAAGTAGGGTGTCTTGGGCACGGCGAGCAGCGACGCAACTCGCTTGGCGTTGGTGCGAAGGTACATCATGCCAAGCGCAAGGGTGGCGCCAGGGGCTGTCATGTCCGTGTTAAGCACGACCGGCCGACGATGTTTGGTCCTGGTGTGCGACTGCGATGACGACACGGCAGTGGGCGCGGTCGTTGAGAACGGTGGTGCAACGGTTGCGGTGAAGGCGATATCAGCGGACGCTTGGGCGACTCCGTGTCCCGTAGCTCGACGCTGGTAAGGGTGATGGTCGTGACTCAGCTGGGCAATGTCGTCGGTGGTGCGGTAGGGATCGAGATGATCGTGGTCCGTGTTGATTGCGTTGAGACCCGCAATTTCGTCGTCATCGACATTGAAATCGCCCAGACTGGCGCCCGTCACCGGATTCGCCCCGGCACCCATGATACCGCCCGATACGCTTGCAGCGTCTGCCTTGTCGCCGCTCATGCTCATCTTGGTGGACATGCGCGTGCCGGCAATGCCATCGCCCTCGCCGGTGCAGTAGGCACACAATTCACCCACCAAATCAATGTCGTATAGGTTCGCCGCCGAGTCGCCCATGCCAAGGGTACACAGCCCAAGAGCCAGGCCGGCCACCAGCGAGTAACCCTCCTGACCACTCGATGAGATGCCCTTCATGATGAGCGCGGGTGCTCCAATTTCACCCAAGAGGATCTCTGTGGTACGTCGATGGGCGGTTGCCTGGTGCAGAAGTCCGCAGCCAAGAAGCGCGGCCATTTGCACGGCAACGTGCATCTTGAGCGGGGTGTCACTGAGCGGCAAAAACGCCGGCAGGTGCACAGCAAGAGCACGCGATGTGAACACGTCCATCGTGCCTCGGTGGGCGGCGGCCAGGCCCAGCAGCAGCCCAATGCTCGTGAGATTGTGACGGCGATCCAGCAAGTCGTGCAAGTTGCGCCGTGGCAAACTCTGGATGTGACCAGTGAGACCCAAACCAAAGAGGAAGCCGGCAAACTCGTCGGTCTGCTCACGTGGACGATTGTAGAGAATCCATTCGAGCGGTAGACGTGGACCCGTCCCATTCTCTTTGCTTGTACCTCCGCTTCCGTGCTCGCCACCAAGTGTGGTACTGCCCGTGTGTCGTTGACACGGCTGCAGCCGAAGCGCCGCCGCCGTGCCATTGTGAAAACGTGCCCAATGTACTTCGGCTTGCTCCTCTTTAGATAGTGATGTTGAGCGGACGGGTTGGGCCGCGGTGACGCCCGACATGCAGAGTGTGGGAATGGGTAGACGGTCGGGAATGACAGACGTGGGGAAAGTTGCAAGTGTCAGCATGCCTCGCCCGACTGCCAGGGAGAGGACACGTGGCATAAGCAGTTGCAGACGTGCCAGTAGTGCCGCGAGGTAATCATGATCGGACATTTGCGCCGACTGCGTGACGCGCAGCGTGACAGGTCGTGACGCACACAAAAGACGCTGAGCCTCGCGCAGTCGCGTGTCCGTGCGGAAGCGGCGCCCCAAATACGTCCATGGCATGAACGTGCCATCCGACGCGCTCCCACTACCCCCGCCTGCAACAGAGGGGGCCAGTTCGGTCAAAGATCTTTCCAGTGCGTCTCCGCCAGCACCATCGAGACTCGCGCTCGGAGTCGAACCCGCGTCAGCAGCCCCACTGCCGCCCGCTCCACTTGTGGCCGAAGTCGCCGCCTCGGTCGCCGCCGACCCCGACCCCAACCCCGACGACGACGATGCTGTTGATGCATGGTTCTCCAGCGAGACGACGGCCACCTGTGTTCCAATAGGACCACAGCGCTCCGGGATGAAGCTCATTTCGGCTAGCGCAGAGGGCGTCGCGTTGGCACGACAGCGCACGTTGGCTGCCAAATCAACACGCCCCATCAGTTCAAACAGAGCTGCCTTGCGCTCGTCGCCATTCGCCACGACGTGCTCGACGACACACAAATGGATCATGCCAAGAACCAGCTGGCGCACGGCAGGGACAAGCTGCGACACGCGCGCGCGCGTCCAGCCAAAGTCCATGATCACATCCGCGACGGCGCGACCCACACAATTGTCCACCTCGCTCAGGTCGGCCGGTATGGGTTGCCGCTCGGATGCGCCGCCGTCCTTTGAAACGACTGCTTGACGCGCCTCTTGTGCCGCCAAAACAGCTGTTGTGACGCACCGGGTTGTCTCGCAGGCAGCGGGAAGAAGGGGAAAGGGAGAGGTATCACGGGCGTGACGCATGGCGTCAACAAGCCACTGCAAAACATCGGGAGGAGCACCTCCCTGGGCTTCCTCGACTGTGCCAGCGGCATCGCAAAACGCAGACGTGGCATAGCCGTCGCGCGCGTAATGGTCGCTATACTGCGGCAGACACAACGAGCCGGCCAGTTGGTGGAGCAATGGAGCAAGGCTGGGGCACCACGCCGTGTGAGAATGCTCGCAGAGTTTCGCATCCTCGTACACCAGATGGAGCGCCTCGAGCACCGCCCGTTGGTCGTTGCGTGACAGTGGCGTCGTGCCCGAGCTGCATTCTTCTTCTTCCTCCTCCTCCTCCTCCTCCTCCTCCCCCTCCTTTTCCTCAGCACCACAGTCGACAGCATCGTCGCTGTGACGCAAGAGCCACTCCCAATCGCTCAGCTGATGTGTGCCCCGGGCCGCACGACAGGCCGTTTGCAAAATGGAGCAGAGCGACGAAAAGTCGGAGCGTGTGGGCGTACCATCAAAGCGATGCAACAAGTACTCCACTAAGAGTGTGTCGAACGTAGAAAGTGCCAGTTGATCGTGCAACGCCGCAAGGCAGGCAGCCGTCAACGAGTGGGCGGCGGGTGCAAGGGCGACGTCAACTTGAAGAGCTATCGGAGCAGTGAGGGTGTCGAGAATGAACGCGCTTGGTTGTTGAACGCACACGTCCACGGTGTATGCCGAGGAGGCAGGAGAACGATAGTGTACAAGGCTGATGGGACAGGTAATGTCGTGACGGGGATGCAACGCGACTGAATCGCCCCGGACGGAGACAAAATCGAAACCGGCAGAGTGACTGGTGGAGGCACAAGGAGTGATGGTGGCCACGGGTACTGAGGAGGTGACTCCGTCGAGAGACGAGACACAAGAAGTAGGATCGCCCGACTGATCAATGGCGTGCAAGTCAAGTCGCTTGTCGTGTTGGAGCGCGAGAAGCCAAGAGGATGATGGTGAGGCGAGGTCGGTTGACTGGCGCACGGCGAAGGCATAGTGAGCGCACCCAGTGTCGGATTGTTGCTCCCAAATGCATTGGATGGGCATCTCAGGCCCAAGTGGAATACCGCCAGCGCCCTCGTTGGCGTGGTCTTCTTCGTCGCGTTGAATGTCGTGGCGAGCGGTACAGTCAATGGTCCAGAGCGAGTGGCGCCGATGAAGGGTCGACCAGAAGACGAGAATGTTGGAGCGCGGCGACGACTGGACACAGCCTGGTTCGCGAACGGGCACAAGGACGAAGGGATCAAAGCCCGTGTCCAGCGGCCGCATCTCCATGAGCGGGTGGGACAGTGTGAAGAGCGGAACGCTTAGACGAGAGGTGGTAAAAGAAGCGGACACATCAAGTGGCGCGTCCACATCGGCTGCCGGCGGCTGGGGGCGACGGTGATGGTGGTGGTGGTGCAGCTTTCGTTGAATGAGAAGACCCGACGGCAGAGGGACGATGCGCGCGACAGCAAACGGCAAGGACGACGAGTGGATCGTTCCGTCGTGCACAAACGTGAGACGGTCTTCTTCAAGCACACACAGCGCTTCGCCGACGCCGCGAAAGTTCGCCATGGTTGCCTGGATGATGGGGCTCTCGACGGTGACGGCGCGATGGAAGGTGGCGGCGTCGTCTTCGGCTGAGGCGGCTGAGGCGCGCATCATGAAAACCGTCTGGCCTTTGACGAGCAGCCGGGCGTTGCTGCTGCACTCGCCCGCCGTCGCACACGCGCAGTCAACAGCGCACGTCGGATGCTCCACCTGGACACGCGGACGCACCCTGAACGGGGCATATCGTCGAGCGGTGATCATCGCGAAAATAATAATAAAAATAATTTTTAAAAAAATTAATATCGAAAGTGAACAGTCGGAATTCTGAAAGTGTATAAATCATTCTCTCCTTGATCTCACCTACACCTTGATCTTTTCTGAATTCTGATATTTACAAAGCAAAGTACAACATTTTTCTTTGTGTCAGTTTCTGATGAGAAGATCAAATCAAGCGAGCGATACAGAGTCGATACAGAGTCGAGGAATGATCACAATTTTAATGATTAATTTTGATTTTTTACTTTCTTCTTCTTCTATTTTCACATGGTACACATACGAGAAGCAACAATAGACGATGCACCAGCTGTGCTGAAAGTGAGCAATGAGGTTAGTCTTGTCCAGTCGAATGACTCTAATTATTATATATTTTGCGAGCAAATAATAATCATCTCGTTTAGGCATTTCTGTGCGATGCCTTCTTCAAGTTGCCCGAGTATGCATTGCGATTCACGCTGGAAGAAATCGAAGACACGATTCGCACGTCGCGCGAGAAGCGTACGGTGGTGCTGGTTGCGATTGGGGACGGGCGGGACGAAGAGCCGCCGTTGCCGACGGACGCGCTGGACGGCGTGGTGGGCGCCGTCCAGGTCGACTGGTCGGACGGCGTCGTCGCGTGCGAGCATCCGCACGCCGACGATCCTGCCTGGACGCAGCACCCGGCGTTTGTCGGGCATTTTGGTGCACTCTCTGTGCCGGTCGAGTATGGACGACGCGGCATTGCGCGCCTGCTTGTGGCGAGTGCCGAGGCCCACTGTCGCGCTGCGGCTCGCTCTGTTGGTGCGCCCTACGTTCACATGTCCATGCCTGTGATCACTCTCCAGCCGCACCTCTTCCCCTTCTACGATCGCCAAGGCTACGTGCAGGGGCGCACCGCTCCCTTCGTCGTCCCGCACATATGCCGACCTGAAGTTCAAGTCAACGTCGTCTTTATGCACAAGCGTATCGACACTTGATCTCCTCCCCTTTCTTCCACACCTCTATCCCTTGTACAGCACAGCACCCCTTGGGCTATCGTTTTTTTTTTAATTCTTTACATACTGCAGTCAGACATTGGATTCGGCGCGCGTCGTCATTGCCTCTGGTACAGACCTATAAACGTTAAAAACGGACCCAAAATATGATCACGAGTCAGCGTAGTGTAATGAGTGAGTAGTGTGGTGTCGTACGTGCGGTCAAAGAGCGACTTGAGCTCCGACGCAGACTCCTGAGAGAAGTGTGCGGTGTCGCGATCAGGTGGCATCTCGTTGAGGGCGATGTATTCGGGACGAGGGCTGACAGGGCTGGCTGGGACGGTGGAAAGGGTCGTGGCGGGGCGAGGGCGATGGCGTATGTGAACAGAGCGGGTGTGGGACGAGGGGGAAGGCGCCGCGGCGAGGCTGAAGGTGTCGTTAGGGTTGGCACTCATGTTGGAGCACAGGTCCTGGATGGCCTGCGCCACCTGCGGCTGGGTGGCGGCGGAGATGGAAGGAGACGAATTGGGCGGCACGGCAGTCGTAGAATGATGGTGAAGGGTTAGATTGTTGCGGCGGCCCATGGGCACAATGTGCTTCCAGAAGACAGTCTTGCCTGGCAGAGGCGCAACGCGCTTCAGATAGAACATGGAAGTGGCAACGCAATAGATGCACGCAATATTGATGAGGGTAAGGGCAAAGCTAATGCCACCCGAGCGCCAAAAGGCGCCTGGACTGATGCCGTGCAACGACGGACCCACCATGGCATACGCAAAGAGCAGCCCGGTGTTGACGGCGGGCGGCAGAAGCGACGCACTGATCGCTACCCCCACCAGCGACGACGTGTTGTTGCCCAGCACCGACAGCGCCACACCCAGCCCCGACGGAATTGCCACAGCAATTCCCAGGTAAAGGCCGCGCACTGTTCCGCGTCCGCTCATCTCCGACGTGGGCCACTGCAGCGACTCGCCAAAGGGTGACATAATCAGTCCAATGACGAGACCCACCACAAAGCACAGGAGAAGCCCAAGCATCTCCGCCCTGACCCCCTAAGCAGCAACAGATGGATGCAGGGAAGAGGAGGGGCACGTTTCAGGACATCAATATCCTTTAGGCAATCCGCGTACAAGTTTGATCAGGCTGGTATCGCGAATGCAGGTGCCAAAGGACAGGGCGAGGATGGGGCCCATGAGTGGAGAGACCAGCATGGACGCCACGACGACCACGGCGTTGTCCGACGTCAGCCCCATTGCTGCAATGATGGCCGCCACCAGCGTCAACATCACATAGTCAAATGAAATAGATGCGGCAGAGCGCACTTGGCCCACAACCTACAAATCGGAATTCCAATGGGAAAACTCTCTCGTGCCTTGCCTCCTCTCCTACCTTCTCCAACACCATTCGCGATCGTTCTTCAACCGAGTTTTTTGTCTGGATAGACGCCACAGGTTGCGGGTGTGCTCCGTCCAGAGGAACAATATATACAGCCTGCAGCAGCAAGTGCGTGGTCAGTGGTGTGTCGTGATTGGTGGTGTCTTGTCGACTGTGCGCTTACACCAAACTCTTCGCCCAATCCAATCCTGTACAGCTGCTTCAGGACCGTTTCCGTTGCGCGCGCAACAGCAAACGATACATGAAGCATGTTGTCTTCGCACACCGTGTACACAGGCTTGAGATCCTTAAACTCCGACTAGAAAAGAAAAATCAACGAAGGAAAGAAAAAGGGGGCGGAGTTAAACGTACGAGAACATCACGGACGAGAGTGGCAGCGGGGATTTGCATGGTGCTCTGGGCAGCCTCGTTCTTGCGCTGGTCGGGCACCACCACAATGGAGTCGTCGTGCGGCGCCCTGGGCTTGGGCGACTGCGAGCGGGCGGTGCCGTTGTCGTCGAGCGGCGTAGACGCCCTGCCGGCCGGCGCAGGCTCGCCGCCGAACAGCGACCGCACGTCGGGGCGGACGGGCTCGGCCACATGCGACGAGATGGCGTCGGTGCCGCCCGCACGCAGCACCGACTCGTACTGCGCCTTCCTCAGCTCAACAGGGCCGTGCGGGAAGAGCGCCGGCTCGTGCACCGCCACTTCTGCGGTGTCCGGCACGTGGAGAATGATCAAGACAGGGTCCATCCCGGTGTATCGCGACGACGACGTTCGGCACGCGAGGATTCGAGAGAATGATCAAAGGTGAAAAAAAATTGACTAAACCCAAAGCGATTTACACTATCACACCACAATCATACAGATTTCGAAAATTGAGCGACTCAAGTGATGTACAGGGTAGCGAGTGGCGGTGCATTTATCTTTTTCTTTGTTACAAACCCACGAGAAGAGTGGCGAGTCGGCTCGTTTTCCGGTTTCTTTCCTTTCCCCATCATTTGGGCGCACCAGTCGAGAGTGCAAGAGATCGCATTGCTGCGGCAAAGCGGACGGACGTCATTTCTTCGCCCGGGGTGTAAAAGGCATTGCTCAGTGCCTCAACATAGTGCCGATGAAGCTTGCGGAATATCTGAAGAACCAGAAGATCAACCAAGGCATACTGATTATATCAATAGTGCGTACCACTTTGATATCGTTTTCACGAATGGTGCTCTCGCTCTCGTCGACGACCACGATAAAGCGCGTGCGCGTGTTGGTCATAAATCCATATCTGAAGTTCAAGGCCGGTCAGTTGGCGGTGGCAATCACAGTTCACAACACATCCAGCGTACACTTTCTCAGACTCCGCCACATTGAGCAGTCCCAAGTAGAGCTCACCGGGCCCTCTGCTCGCCGACGCCTTCACTACAGTAGCCTCGAGGATTTAGCACTCGCCAACCAGCCCGGCCGGGGGCACACACACACGCATTAAGGCGCAGAGACGGAGACAAGAGGAAAGTGCGTTTTGGGCTGCTTACATTTGTCGTCAATGGCGTCGAGCGAGGAGTGTACAATAATGTGATACTTCAAGGGGTCTCGCTCCTCCCCGCCGTCGGCTGTGCCATAGCTCGACAGGAACAAAGGTGCGCCCTACGCGCGCCAAAGACACAACGACAACAAAAAGGTTATTCATCACTCATTACATCTTTATCGGCCGCTTCCTCTCTCGCCCTGACCTCCCTCGACACAATAGACACACACGAGATCATTTCAAGGCAATGTCAGTCGACACTGTGAACACTACCACGGAGTGAACAATGAGGGAAGCACACAAAAGAGTAAATTTAATGTGAATAGGAAAATAAATAGAAAATCGAGAGCTGTACTCAATGTCAAAACAAGACTATATACAAACAAAGAGCAGCACAATACTTCCGTCGTAGAGTGTAGACTCCCAGACGAGAATGTCCCGAAAGAAGTTTAATGGGAATAGTGAAAAGATTTAAGACAAGACGAAACTCGAAAGTCGAAACTCGAAAGATCTTTTAAATTTACAATTTACATTTTTTCAGCTTGAAGTATCATCGCGTTGAGTATGAGTGCTGACGAGACCACAGAAGTTGCGGCGGTGCAGGCAAGCGAGGAGGAGGCGCCCAGCAGCACGGACGCGGGCGATGCGACGCCTGCGCCGACAACCGCCACAGACGACCCCACAGCCGACGCCGAGGCATCCGCCCCCGAGGATCCGGTACCCCTCGCTCCTCTCTGCCCTCCTTGCGTCCTCCCCGTGTGTCCCTCTCGTCCCTTTTCCCTACTTCTTCTTCTTTTTTTTTTTTTTCGTTTTCGTCGTC